>VZTU01014780.1:0-35468 GCA_013400835.1 Zapornia atra | reverse complement strand
TCCGCTCCTTCTCCGCCATGATCTTGCGCGCCATAGGGCTCAGCGAGGAGAAGTAGCTGAACCGCTTGCGCTCTCGCTCGTCCAGCGGCCGGTTGCCGTTCATCACCGCTGTGCGGGAGGCGGCGATCGCCGCCGCCATGGAGGCCATGGCCACCCCGCCGCCGCCAGCCCCGCGCGCACCGAGCCTGGAGCACTCGCACGGCGGGAATGGCAATGAGAACGGGAACCGCCTCCTCCGCTCTCCTCCCTTCCCAGCTCCGTTCCCCTCCTGCCAACACCGCCTCCTCTCACTCCCTTATAAAGCCCGGCCACCGCCCCGCACACACCCCGCCTCCCGCACGCCCAGTGCCCGCGGCAACCTCCACCGGCCTCCCCCGCGGCGCCGGCCGCCCGCCGCTCTGGGGCGGGGAGGAGCGGCCTTTCTCCCTCTGCCTCCCAGCTGTCGAGGGAGGGAGAGCCGCCGCCAGCTCTTGCTTTGGGATCGTTACCGTCCGCAACGCAGGGGCCGCGCCTCAGGCTGCGACCCCAGCCAAGCCCGCTCCGGTCCCTGCCCCTAGCGCTCGTCCCCCACGGCACCTTGCCCTCCTTTCCACAGGAGACGGGCAGTAAGTAGTATTCCCCCGCTGCCGGGACCAGGAGCACTGAGAAACAACTTGCCTCGGCTGGCAGCCCAGCACGGGAACAGAGACCTGTCGTCCCCAGGTCCTACACCTTGCTTGTTTCTTGATCAGACAGGAGGTCCAGCAGCTCCTGTCAGAAGAGCCACCAAGCCTGGGATGGACTATTTCACCCACCTCAACAGGTTCAGCAGCAAGTCGGTCCAAAAGCCTGTATAGTGCTTTTGTAAAATAAGAAATTTGCAGCCCTATTGTAACAAGTCCCTGCAAACTGTATTGGTAAGATACATTTCCTACAGGGTGAAATAAGGACCAGTTTTGGTCTTAGGTGTACCACAAGAGGAAGAATGTTTTCTTCTAAATAGTGAGTTAAAAAAGAAGGTGGGGGGGTGGTGTAAAAATTAGGTGAAGAACAATTGTAGCACACCACCACCATCTAAAAAGAACATTTAATTGCAGAGCCGGAGTTTGCCAGCATTATGACCAGTGACTGTCAGGGGTAGGGGTCTATTTAGTCTTAACACTTCTGTTTAGTGCACTTACTGGGAGACCCTGTGTTATTCTTCAGCACCCTGCTTGTTCTGTTGGCCCTTCTCCACACTTGGCGCTGTCAGAAGTCATATTTACTGGCCAGAGCTGTCCACCAGAATTCCCCAATACACCACTGGTGCAGAGGACAGCCCACCAGTGCTGCGTAACATCTTTAAAAAAAAAAAAAAAATCAATCTCGACCAAGATCTTTCCTGGTATATGCCAGGCTTACAGTATGCCTGTTCCACTGCCACCTGTGTTAGCTGCAACTTTTATTTCCCAAAGCTCAGAACTCTCTATTTGGAAATTACAAACCACTTGGGATGAAACTGTATTCAGTAAATTCATTCCAGGTACTTCCAAATGTTTAGTTCTCCCTACCTGTTATTCTGTGCCTCATTTTATAAACACACCTTCCATAACCTGCAGATTTCACTGGCAAGCTACATATCTGACCACAGCTTGCCCAGCAGCCCAAAACCTTGCTTCTCCCTTTCAGATAGCTCCTCGTTCTGTAAAAGAGGGTGTCTGTACACCCTCTTTTACTGTAGCAAAGTCCTACCTTTGCTTGTGGTACCTCAGCAAATGATATGTCAAACTCCCAAAAGACCCCCAAAGTCTCCTGGGACAGGGGTTGGGGGGGTGGAACATAGTTCCTTTCCACAAAAACAAAGCAAGCTTACCAAAGACAGGTATATATGTCAGAAGATTTATCCGAGACAATCTGTTATGCCTTTTGTCCCATGTAGTTCCATGGGAACTTCTGTTATCTTCAAAACATATTAATAGGTTGCACAAATATTAAGGTTCAGATTAATGGGATTTCATTGCTTAGCCTATTTTTTTCCTCACTTTGTCTTCTTTAACATTATTCTTAATAGATAAATGGTTGAGGCTGCAATACAGTAATGTTCTCATTTACCAGTTCAAATGATATCGCTGCTAGACCAGCTAAGATGACACAGAAGAGGATGGAAAATTATAATTAGGTTTTTCAACATATCTAGTTCTTCAGAGGTAATTACAGTTCTCCATCCAAGTCATCACATACCAGCCCAGTTATATAATCCTGTTTTGTTTGTTAAACTTGTTTGAGAGCATTTGACTATAGCTCGCTTTCTTTCTTAGTCATCTGTATCACGCCCAGAGAAACAAGCCTTTGAAACACATATAGGCACACAGTCACAGAGGTGTAATACGTTACACCTACCCTCTCCTGAGCTCCCACTAATGCCGTCTTTTTGCCTGCCACCAGGGAAATGGGTATGAAGTCAGTCACAGGAGTAAGAGAAACAAGAAGGAAACTCAGCTGCACACAGTTTGTCTGTCCCTGGTCCCTCTAGTCTAATCCCTAAAGCAAGAAACCTCTTAATTGTTCCCAGGACTGTCTGGTCAGTGCCAACACAGATTTCCCCTTTCTCAGTGAACAATACAAGGTGTAAGAAAACTTACAGGCTTAAAGGAGAGATCACACTACTGGAATACATGTTAGGCATAGAGTTAGGCGTCTCTTCCTGGCTGCTGTACCCATTTCTCCATTTGGTAGGCAGAAAATAACAATTCCTTTCCTCCATAATGAAATCTACCAGAGGTTTCTGAAACTTCTAGAAGACCCTGAAACAGAAGGCACCAGTAAGCAAACTGCTTATTTCTAGTGGGAAAGGGAAGGTGCTCAAGCAAAACATTGGGAAAATACCTTTGTCACAACTGGACAGCAAACCAATTATTTAAATGAAAACTCACAAGCCTCCTTCATCCTCTCCTGGAAAGAAATACCCATTTTCTCCTTTCCACCAATTCCTATTAAGAAAGTTTAAGATGCATGTTCATTAGCACCAGCCAGACACAAGGCCAAATTTACCTTTATTATAGTTTGACTAATGCACCTTAGGTCTGCATACAAAATTCTGCCTTTTTTTCTCCCTGTAAGTTTTATTTACTCAAAATTATGCCTATCCTTTCAAATGCTTAGCAACAATTGCATTAGTGCTTGCTAATGGCTAACAACTGGGATTCCAAAGAGGTGTTTTGCCAGCTTCCCAGGTTAATTTTCATCTCGGGCACTCATCTGTTATATATCCCCTGATCAGATGGATGTACCTGAACTTATTAAATTGTCCCTGCAAGCAAGCAGAAGATATGCTTTTGGAAAAACAGGCTCAGGCAGAGGCACTGTTTGCTTTCTGGTATTTGCAAAACAAACATTAATTTCTGCAGTTCAAGATACTGCACATGAGATCATTCTTCCCTCCGCTAGGCGTTGGGTCACTATTTTTTGAATCAAATCTAACCATTTTATCACTGTAGCTCCAGCACAGTCCATACAAATTTTGAGACAGATTCTAGACCTACTCTCAGACATACCAGAATCAAGATTAAAATCATCTAACAAAAATTCTGCTGCCTATTCCCTTCCCTGCCTTCGTACAACAATACTGCTGCTGCATTTACGAGTCTGGTAACTGCAGCGTAAGCTAGCATGGCAAGAAGTTAATACTGTAACAGCTCTTGTTCTTAGGGAGGAAGAGTTACTCCACAGACAGCAACATCTGTTTCAGCAATAAATGGAAGAAGGTTAAGTGGAAGGAAAGCACATTCTTTGGCTACCCCCGTGTTTTCAACATACAATCTTTAAGATTCAATTGGGAGCACACTTTTGAAATGAGTCTCCTCATTTTCTCCACTTACCACATTTTAGTTCACAGCACAGAGAGGTTACAGAATACACATTGTTTCATCCAAAGACTGGTGTGCATGGCTTTTGCTTTACCTATTAAGCCATCTTTATCTCAGCCCACAAATTTGCTTACTCTTACTCTCCCAGTTCTCTCCCCCATACCACCACAGGGGTAGAGGGAGCAAGCAGCTACCTGAGGCTTAGTTGCCAGCTGGCGTTAAACCACAACACATGTGAACAGGTATCCAGCTAACCATAGCTGTCATATTCTGTCAGTGATCAAGGTAACAAACAGTGAAATCTAAATCAACAGGGCTTCTCTTACAACTGATGCCAATATTCACAGTAGCTTCTCACTCACCTTGTGGCACTCCACTGCCTCCCTCCCCTCTCCAACTTAAACACACAGAGAGTCTTCACTTTGAATCCAATCGATAAATACTTGTGTGGAATAATCAAGACAAGACTCTCCATTCAATAAATCCACCTTGTTTTCACAGCCGCTGTTAAAGGAGGTCACCTGTATCAACTTTCTTGCTGCTTTGCTGTATTTCTTCCTTTGTTAAAGGAGGGATTGAAATTGCCCTGTGCTGTAGCCAGAGAAATGCAACCACCCCACTACTATTGGTACGCTTTGGGTATGCAGGATGTTTTCCCCCTCAGAGAAGAACTTACTCTTTAGCTTCTCATTGTTACACAGTGGTTAGGACAGATCTTTGCAATTGCCCAAAGCCCTAACCTCTGGAAAATTGGAAGCAAGCAAAATAAATAATAGATTATTTGAATAGAAGTTGACAGCAACAGAATCAGAGTTTAGACCATCAGTATTAAATGAAAACTATACCTAAATCAGAAGAGTTCTGTATGTTTTCTGAAATGCTGAATATTTAGGCAAGAAAAAATGTTGATCAAAGCCACTGAGGAAACCAGACATTTGCCCTCCATTGCCTGCTCTTTCTGAAATCACTTAACCTGATAAAAAGCTTTAAAGTCACAGAGCTCAAGCTAAAGTTGAGTATAATTCAGTTAGGACTCACCAGAAATACCACCATCGCTATTACAGTCAGAAATTGGCTCATGATACTGTGTTGTATACTGAATTAGCCTTGCCTTTCCAGAATGCCACTGGGCACTTCCACCAAAACCAGCCCCAGGAGCCCTGGTTACTCTCCCAGTATACTGTCAATCCACTGATACCTTCTCCAACCACCACCACTGGGTATTTGGAAACAGACTGATATACAGTTGCTGTGTTTCTGACATTTACTCACCAAGAGCCTAACTCCAAATATGTAATTTGTTTTTGTTTCCAAATGTTGTTTTCCTGAAACCCATTCTTTTAAGCTGACATCTGTTCCTTCCCTGGACTGCATTACATGAAATCCCTCTGTATTTACCAATTACTCACACATGTACAGCTCAATGTTTTCCATGCAGAAGACAGAGGAGGCTTTGAAAAAAAAATCCAGAGAAAAAACCAAATGGGAAGCAGTATAGTGGTATTTCCAATGCAGATTACTTTTCCATATTTTTTTAAAATAAATTTTCACCTGCACTACCTGTGATGAAGTTTCTTATTGAAACTGTATTTCCTGATAGAGTGTATCTCAATACAAGAAAACAGCTATTCTACTTTTTGCCTTGTTAGTATTATATAATAAAATTTTATTTTAGTGATAACTAGCCAAGTAAGTTTACTCTACTGCAAAATCAAACCATTTTGGCCATAAGTTCCCCTTTAAAATAACTTACGAAGCAGTACCTTTTGGTCTTTTATTTGTATAAATTATACAATTACTATAGTTTTTTTTAGACAGTGAGATGAATCTGTATTTAGTACTTCAATCATCGTCCTCAAGGTTGGAAAAGTCTCTGACACGGATGGTAGACTCTTGTAAGAAGGTGAAAGACTGAAAGAGGAGGAAAAAAAAGAAAGTTACTTATCTTTTGCTGAGTTTTAGGATATATCTGGAAGTTAACTCATTATCTTACACTTCTCTTCATCCCCTTCTCCCAACAAATTTGGGACCTTAAGTCAAGAATCTGTTGCCCACAATGAACTCTTGGTTCTCATGTCTCCTCACTCGCTGTACAGAATGAAAATGATGACTACACAGCAGAGCATTTTAATGCGGTAGTAGTGAAAGCAAAATTTTACTGCTTTAAGTCTTCAAGCATTACTTGCCTTACCCACTACTATTCTTCTACCACTAGGTAACTAGGCACTCAGGTTAATTGCCTTCATACTATCACTTCCAATCCATTGGGCTGTGCTTCTACAGGTATTTTTCTCAGCATCAAGCAAAGCCAACTTCAGCATTTTCTCCCCTCTGCCTCACTCCTTGTCTATTATATACCTCTCCTATGAGCCAGCAATACCACTGGTGGGGCCATGCTACAAAATGGCCTTGGTTAAAATAAATTTTGGTTTTGGCAAGGTTATTTTTAACACAAACCCATTTCCTGATCTGGTTTGCTATGGATTCCCACAAGTTCCAAACAGCACACTGAGAGGGTCAGAAACACACAGGCTGGGCTGAAATGGCTTAAACTGACTTTGCTCCCAAGATAGAAGCTGCCCTTTGGTAAAGATGTGTGTCCAAAAAAAGGGACACGAACAGAGGAGTAAGAAAGTAGTGAGTGTGAGTGGATTAACTGGGCGATTTAAAGTAAAAATTGTGGGAGTCAAATATTTTATATTTCCATGACAACCAAGTCACAATATTTGTGCAGACTACTTTTAATAAAAACCACAACTTGCTACACTGCAGTTTAAAAGTGTCACTCCTTAAATGCTGAATTTGACTGCATTTGCATGTAGATTTTTAGCCTGAGACTGACAAAGATGTCCTTGAGTCTTATTAACAGTCTTCATTTAGGAAGAGGTTTTACAGTCTAGTGAAATTCAGCAGTCTGAGAACGACCAATAATGAAGTTAAACACCACAAATCAGCATGAGATATTCAACACTAACAGCAGCTGCAGAGTTCCTCAGGCTCCCAGAACATCTCAGGTTGGACCAGACCTCAGAAGGCTTGTGGTCCAACATCCTGCTCAGAGCAAGGTCAACTGCCAAGCAAGACCAGGATGTCAGGGCTTTATCCTGTTAGGTCTTAAAAATCTCCACAGATGGAGACTGCACAGCCTCTCTGGGGGCTCTCAGGATGAAAAGATTAAGCTCGGTCTGAACCTCATTTCAACTCATGCATGGTGAAAAATGCATGAGCTGGTAAAAATGCTGGGTAAAAACTGCCTGGATGCTGGGCCCAAATAGTTGTGGTGAATGGAGTTAAATCCAGTCGGCAGCTGGTCACAAGTGGTGATCCCCATGGGGACAGTTCTGTTTAACATCTTCATCAACGATCTGGGCAAGGGGATCAAGTGCTCCCTCAGTCAGTTTGCAGACCACACCAAGCTGGGCAGGAGCATTGATCTGCTTGAGGGCAGGAAAGCTCTACAGAGGGATCTGGATAGTCTGTATCAGCGGGCTGAGACCAACTCTGTGTGGTCCCTGGGAAAGTCATAAAGCAAGTCCTTTAGGAAAACATTTCAGGGTAAATGGAGCACTACAGGATATATAGCTTGAAAAGATATATCAAGAATAGGGAAGAAAGTTTACAATTTCCCCCTCCTTTGTTCACTCAATTGACAGATCTCCTAATTATTAACAAAAAACCCAATAAAAAAGCAAATTTGACCACTGGACAGAATGAAAAAAACCCAGATAGTTTTTTCAGAGGATGACACTCACATAACAATGCCCTGAATTTTAACTACTCAATAAATCGCGTTTGTAAATTCAAATTTTGTCTTATCAATTCCTAAACAGTGTTAAAAAACACACTGAATTATTTACTAAACTTACAATTTCTAAATAACATTTTTAGTCTAGGTTTAAATTTCACATATAAAGTCTTCTATATTTTATTTCCCCACCTCCCATTTGGACAAAAAGATTTACCTTTTTAGATTCATCCAGCTCCTTGCAATTTTGCTAAAAGCTTCAGATCCTGGTGCTGTCATTGCTTCAAAATCAACCAGCTGACAATGAAAGAAAATAAAAAGTATTTTAGTAAATTAAAGAAGTTTTAAATTCTCCAGTTTCAGGAAGTTAATTCTCAAATATTTTTAATAAATAAATTCAACTATAAAAAAATATCCTGCCTTTTGTTAAAAAAAAAAAAATCCTTTTTTTCAATCTCTTACAAGGTGGTTATACTAACGAGTCAGTGCCAGAAAAAACTGACTGTCTTCAGCCCTTTATTACGAAGTCCAAATGGAGGTATTTCTTATTTCTACATACTGTATTTCTGCAAAATACTGTATCACAAGTTTGGTAGATTTATATTGCACTTCTCAGGCATTCTGTATTGCTTCTTCCCATGGTGGGTTTTCAGACAAGTTTGACTACAAACAACATTCTGTGCAACTTCAAGTAAGTTTCCAGCAAAACAACGTTCAGTCGAAAACATTGGTTCACTAGTCCTGAAACATTCAAGCTGACACGTTTGTGCTTCAGTGAGCTTTGCCTGAATTCAGGGTAGGCTTCTGAGAGCATGCTACCCATATTCTTGGTGCCCAGACTACTTAGTCCCTCATTACCAGTTTGGAAGTGAGCATGCATGCCAGGCACCAAAACTCTGTGGGTTGGCACACCCCACCCACAACCAACACTGGAAGCTCCACTGGCTGTAGCTACCGACTGATCTGCCAGGCAATAACAGGATTCTTGACTACCGGGCATCTTTGTCTTCAGAGCAGACATGTCTGATAGTGCATGCTGTCATAAGCTTAGGACCAGAAATACCCTTTTAAGGAAACTGTCAATTGAAAAAAAAGAGGAAGCCAAATTTCATTCAACCAGGGAAAACAATTTCTTCCAGCTGGTGAGAACCTTTCTAAAAAAAGTTTTGTTCCAAGTCAGGCTCTCCATTTCAGGAAAAACCCTAAGGTAGAAGTGTCCCCCAAGCTTCCTCTAAGTCAGAAATCCTGCTATTTAGTAATCCTGAAACTCTTCTTGCCTGCATAAAATTAGTAAGCAAAATGCACTACCTTATTAAGCCCTAAGAAGATGCAGAAGAAACCCACATATATCTTTTGCCTTTGCTGGAACTCCCACAGAACAGTGAAGTTACGAGCTTAATGGCATACTGAAAAGGAAGCTTTCCTGCCACTAAGCAAGTGCAGGTTGCTCATGTACTGAAACAAACTTTATTGTTTTCAGTGCTTTGTAGAGCAAAAGAGAAAGTCATTCTTTCTTCAGTTATCCACACAGGGTATTTTCTTCAACAATTTTGATTCTCACTGGAATTTCACTCATTCTTTTGACAATACCTGCTGAAAAGGCAACACAGCTTATAGCCAATAGTTGAATAAAGGGAAAGCTTTTATTGAACAAGATGGTATAATGTTCAGATGTAGTCACTTAAAATAGAACTTATTTTAAATTAAACAGAATGCAGTGGGAAAGGAGAAATCAAGAGAAGCTGCAAATGCTTTTCTGCTTACCGAGCCCCAAATGCTCTGAAATACACTGAGAGCAAAAGACAGAACATTCCTGCTGTTTGCCAGAAGAGTCACTAATTCTGCCCAAGAATTCTCAGAACTTTTCTCAAATCTGTCTGGAGTTACAAATGTGTAATTATGGTGGGACACAAACTGCTACAATTTAACTAATGGGAATTATTGCACAGACTATCTCTAAACCTCACTTGCTGTCAGAACCACAATGAAATTTTTCAAGCCTGTCAGGCTGCGAGACACCCTAGCGTGCAGCTGACCCATCTCCAGCAAACAAGCATCCAACTTGTGTTCATTCCACACACACTCCCTCGCAGGTACAAGTCATTACTTCCTCTGCCGACACTCAAACGGTGTATTCTGATACTTGCCTTTCCTTTAGGGATTTTTCCTGACACTTCTTTTCCACTTGCCATTAGTGCTCCCATGATCACTGAATAAGCGATCACACTAAAACCAAAACCAACAACAACAAAAAAATCAAAAATCAGTAAATCAAGTACAGTAGAAGCCTTTCCACAACGCTGCTTTAGTCTACAAAACAAATAGCATATAGTACAGTAACTGTTTCACAGAAGGCCAGTAAAAGTTACTGTGCTCGTTACTTTATTTTGGAAGTAAAACCAAGTATGAAACATTTAAAACTGAAATCACTGTTACTTTCCAACACCACTGGAATGAAGTTATGATCAGATGGAGTTTAACTACCAAAGGGCACTGTTTCTACAGTAGTCAGAATCATAATTTAAGACTTAGGAGTTCTTATAACTCCACACAGCTGAAAACAAAGCAAACTCCCGTTCCCAAGAAGCTTAGCTGTAGCCCAGAAGAGTTTATTCTCTACTGCAACAGAACTAGGGCACTGTAAAGCTATTTAGTTAAACTTTAATGTATTTTTTTTCATAATTGTGAAACTCAGAATTTCTGTTAATTTTTACATGTAAGATGAAGGCAAAGTCTGATTATAGACGTCTCAAGATTTTTTAAAAATTTTATTTTCTACTGAACCGTTTAGTAATAAGCTTAAAGCTCTGTGGAACAGATACTTGGTCTTAAAAATGTAGCCAGGTGTGAATTAATCAGAACTTCAGTTGAAGAGCTCGATCTGCAACACATGGAACTTTATTCTAGAGTTTCATCTGGTGACCTTAACAGTTACAATCAATTACCAAAATAATATTTTAGTGTATTTTATTAGGACAAGGTATCACAAAGTATATTTCATCTTACATACATGTCTTGCTAAAGCTTCTTGAGTGAAACAACAGTGGTGTAACATACTGTGGACTGGGAAACCAAGCATTACAGTTTAAAAATGCTTTTCAATCTGTGAGCTGAAGTCTATAAATACAGACTACTCATCATTTTAAATATACACACAGCTATGAATAGTTACCATCAGCAATTACAAACTAGCTTTTAGAACAGTACTAAGTCAGTACCCATTGTCATGGCAGCACAAAATGAGAGACTGTGCAAGACATACAGCTCAACCCAGAGTCTTTTTAGCTCTTTTTATATTAAAAAAACCCCAAATTATTATATTTCAACACATGGACATTTTACAGCTTGCATCCAAGATTAACAGACTTGATAAAGACAATCACTCACCTAGATCCTCTTGAAAGTGGCATTAAATTATAGAAGTAATAAACTAATGACAGGATCAAGTTGCAAACAGCATCTACTTCCTAAGCAAGAAAAAAACGAATTAAAGGTAAGAGTCAAGCAATACCATATAAAGGAACACATATTGAAAAGTCTTACAGTACTGTGATTTTTAATAACCATTTCAAATGTAAAAAATCTGAAGTTGATGTCTGATTAACAGATGTTTAAGCAAATTATTTTCTTATATCTAAAAATTATGTGAAAGTTCATCTACATTGTGTTAAAGGATGAAAGATGGAAAGCACAAGCTCAAACATAGTCAGCTTCTCATTGCAGTACAAACAACACAAATGCAATTCTAATGCTTCTCATCTTACAGGCAGCCACCATGAACCAAATCCTAAGCAGTGCTTCAGTATGATGAAAAGGTGAATACAGACCCATGAGGAAAGAAAGAAAACACAGAAAAAACGGGGCAGGGGGAATGGGGTGGGGAGGAACTGACTGTGATAGAGACTGTCTGGACTCTTAACTGCAGGGCTGCACAGCAAATTTTAAAGTAACAGAATAATGGCAACTTCTTACGGTTTTTGTCATAACCAGGTTTAAGCAAGCAATCAATTTTATTACTTAAGATCTCTGTCAAAAATTATTACAACAGCGACTTTTAAACAGAAGGTATGAAAACACAATAGAATTTTATCAAGGAACTAACCATTTCCATTAAAACAGCCTTACCCCCAGCTCTGCAGACAGAATTAGAATCTTTCCTTTAGCTGTTAGGTCCTTATATAGTGCATCTATTTCTGCATGGTACAGCTGTGTTCTCTCTTCTGTTGTCTGAGTTTCTACTGAAAACAGTATATTCCCCACTCTATCAAGTAGATGAAACAAAATAGGAGGTGAGAAATTTTCTGAACAGAACTTGATGCATAATCTAATATTCAGGGTAAGTTACAAAGGTACTGCAGTTCAACATCAGATCTTAACCTTCTTCCTATCATTTTGCCTTAAGCAAGAGATTATGTCCACTGCCCCTTCTTTAGTTAAAAATAAATACATAAAATCACTGAATTTAAAATATTTTGTTGTACTGAAAGGTTGTCTGAAAGAAGATACAAGATTATTCTCTAATCATAGATTCATTTCCATTGAATAATCCCTGACAAGCATCAGCGTTTCACTTAAAAGTGTGGGTAAAATACTAAGTATGAAATTTTAGAATATTTTCAGGTACCTGAGATTTCTGTATAGAATATAAAATGTAATTGATTTTTAAGCTACCAAAATGGAATGGTTTAGGTATAAAAGCACAGGCTATGCAAACTGACCAATACAAAACAACAAAATTAATTGTTTTAATGACAAGAAAATATTTTCCCCAAAACAGCGAGACCATATATTTAATGTCATTTCACTGTATATGGGCATAAGATTTAGGATGCAGAATTAAAAACCAAGAGATTAACATTTTAGAAAAGAAGTTTGGCATCCATATCACTTACTGAAAGCACACAAATTTTGGGAAAAATGCCAATGCACAGAATTTTAAATCCCATAAGGCAAAGATTTTAGCTGGTAGCAGGACACAGCTTCTGAGCTTCAGCTTAATGCTCATTCTCTAGGAAGACAAGGAGCCAGTATCCTTAAAGTGAGGAAATCTATTGTCCCATCCAGACAGTGGCCCAAAGCCTCCTGATTGTATCCTCATACATTCGGGCACTATCTGAATTGGCATTTGCAGATAGCAGATTTGCAAACATCTCAAAAATAAACATTAAGAGGCAAAAAAATCCAAACAGCTTAAACTCTCTCCCATTCTTAGATAATAGAAATTTCCATTCCATTGAGACTTTTCATTCACTATAACAGACAAGGTCTCACAAGGTCATTGGATATGGACAAAGCCTGTGATTTGAGATTTTTCTCCTTTAGACACTTTCTAGTCTAAGATGAATAACAAGATCTCTCTTCACTTTTATGCTATATGTTAGAGAATCATCTCAACTGGGCCTATTTCATTAACATCCATATTGCCTCTTTGTTAGGGAACACAACAGGAATCAGAAGTCCTCAAGTATTTACAAAAATACAACTAGTGAAAAACAAACCCCCTGCGTGCAAGTAGAACTAGCATTGGAGAAGATGAATTGCTAGTACTGTATCATTACTTAAGGTATCCAACCCCCTGAAAATAGCAAACATACTTATCTCCTGTTATTGTGATTGTGAATCCATCATATTCTTTCCCTTGATCCTTGAGACTGGGGACTTTTGTGTTCACAGTAAACCCATCTCTTGTTTTGCTGTTAAACTGCTTTCAAAAGGAAAAAAAAAGGTAATATTAGAATGAACAGTGACTGACTGCCTTGAAAGCCCCTCTAAAATACATGGAGCAGAAATGAAAATCGACAAACTGATGGAACTGGACAAAGTTACTGTCAACTACGTTATTTTATTTATCCTTTATTTCCTACTGAATGGAAATCATGAATGATGAATGAGGCACATTGACATTCAATTTTATATAGCAGGTATAAAATAGCACTATTTATGAAAAAGCAACCATAAAAAGCAGTTGTACAGATTTCTCCTCAAGTTGCCTGTTGATAGTAACCTTTTGGTGTAACAATGTAAATGCAAAAGCAGGAATTTGAGAGCCTGCTTTATGTTTACACTAAGTAGCAGCTGCATTAGTCTAAGTGTGGATTCCAACACACAGCTCAGAGCAACAATTTCTTAACTGTGATCCAGCTTCAATTAACGGTTATCCTCATGAGAAGGAAAAATTATCACAAAGTTTAAGAATTTTACAAAGTTATAATATCCAAGTGCAATACTGTACCCAAAGAGAGTGGTACAAACCAGGGAAAACTGTATTTAAATAAAGCCAAAAGGCCGGCTTTTGACATACAACATTCCCCAGCTCCCCAAATAACCAAGCTACGTCAGTATGAGCAGACAGCCATTTTATACAGGCTCTATTAGTGACCATTATGCAACAGTGTTGAATGAATTACTCAGACAATTATTTATTTTAAGATAGAACTTGTGATCCAGG
This sequence comes from Zapornia atra, assembly GCA_013400835.1. Lineage (NCBI taxonomy): Eukaryota > Metazoa > Chordata > Aves > Gruiformes > Rallidae > Zapornia > Zapornia atra. The sequence continues at coordinate 21,451 of VZTU01014780.1, read as the reverse complement.
ATGTTTTGTTTAAAGGGAGTACATTTATTTTAAAGAAACAAATCTGAAAGCCTCTCATGAGAAAGAGCATTCCCATTTTGGAATGAGATACAGGAGATTCAAACCAGAGTAAAATGTACAGGTTATGAAAACCAGAAAGAACATTTGCTGCCAATTGAGACATTTGTTTTTTAAATGAGTCATGTAGACTCCACTATGTTTATATATTTTCATCATCTTCTTGGGGTAACCTATATTTTTAACTCCACTAATGGCATTTTTGCTGGCCTACAATTCAACAGTAGCCATATTAGGTGCTCTGCGGGGCTCTATTTGCGCATTTGTGTCAATAGGGAACAGTTAATTGTCTATCCAGTGTCTACTGCCTCTTCAGCACAAGTTTTTGTTTGGGTTCAGTTAGCTATCACTTGGCTTCATCTTTCAAGGCCAAGATCAAGGCAGCAATATAAAAAGAACCTCCAAAAATCAAGGCTTGTTTTTTGAAGGCACCTGTATTAGTAATATATATATTTTATATTAAAAAAGCCTGTAGAAAAATTCAGTGCTTGAGCCACATAGCTTCTCTAAAGGCATCTGTAGGCACAAGTGAAGAGTGCTACTACTGCTTAGATACAAAACTGTAATGTGGATATAGCATATAAGAATGCGTTTGTATCTGTTTAGAATAACTGTCTCTTCTCAAATTCTACTCTAAATAAAATCCTTCTCAATCCTTTACAAAATAAATACTTTGTAACAGTGTTTCCCCAACACAAATACACACTGCTCACCCAAAATTGATTTAGGGGAACGAGGAAAGGACCTCTTACTTTAACCCAGCTCAAGCCTTACTACTACTATAATCATTTTGTACCTCATATATCCAAAGCCCTTCTATGAAAACCACCAGCAGCACAAAGGAAAACTGCAGGTTTCCCCACTCCTTTGCTGACAGTCTTCCAAAGTACCAGACCATGAAACAGTACTTAATTTCAGATTAGCTATCAGTCACTAAGGGCAACTATTTCCCCCTGCCAGCCCAACCATGTAGAGACCTGCACCCTAAAGTAAAAAAGAGCTTCTGTGTTCCTAATCTTTCAGACACGCATCTCCAATTTCCTCCTGTGTGACATATGGGCATTCAATGAGCTCCACAGTAGGAGCTCCTACTGTGGACCTGACCACAGACCCTCCTGGGTTTGTTGCTGATAAGGCTGGCTTCAAAGAATTACATTCAATGTCTTGATTTCCTGTCATTTCTTCACTGACTCAGGCCAAACCTTTCAAATACACGTCGCGTGTCTGTGTATGTCAAAGGGAACATCACACCTTCCACACGCAGATCTGCAATAACCTGAGTTAGAGTTTCTAGCTATTCATTTTAAGCTTATATACAATGGTAATATTCCAAGGAAATAAATAACTCCCAGAATATATTTTACTGTTTTGTTCTATTTAAGTTTTTTATTTACCTTCATTATGGGAAGAAGATCTTCTACTTTATGTACCTTTTCCAAAGCTTCCCGAACCTCTAGTAGTCCTTTTGGATTATTAGCACTGGAAAAAAAAATTAAATATGGAATAGCAATGGTTGAACACATGTAGCATTTCTGGAAACCCATCTAGCTTTAACCTAATTAGCCATAGCGAAATAAGTTATTGAAAGTTTATTATTTCTTTTCTGAAAAGAAATAATTCTTCATATTTGGCCATATGCTCTCCTACCCCTCAAAAAGTAACTCCCTTTTATATTAAACTCAGCATATTTTTTCAGCTTCAAACCTCAACTCCTAACTTCAAGTTTATCTTAATCATTTGATATTGGCCACTAAAGCATTAAACAGTGTTTGCACGAGCGCACGTGGGGAGGGCACTGTTCATGAGAGAAGGTGGAAGAAATACACGCATCTGTGTGGCCTCAAAAGGTATGTAAATACTACAGATGCAGGCACAGCTGGACTGTGCTCTAATATTTATTAATTTATTAATTCCTGTACCCCCAGATTTTAAAGAACAGAATTATTTTGAAGATTGCAGCAGAAATTGCTCTGGTTTAAGGTCAAATGCTGCTGGCTCACTGTGAACAAACTTTCTCTTAATAGAGGGTCAACCTCCCAGGTATTACAGAACTTCAGAAACTATCACAGATTTTCTAAAACCTGAATATTTTCAACTGTAGAAGGATTTTCTGCATGTTAATTTTTCTGATATTTAAATAGCATGATGACATTTATTAGATATTGAGTTTTTTACAAGTTACCAGACCAAAAAAAAAAAATTAAGAGGGCTTAAATCTGAGAGTTCCTTGTTTTTTAACATTACCAAAAGACCAGAACACAGTTGCCTCAAGTGAGCCACAGGTGGGGAAGACATTTTACTCAAAAAACTGATATAAGTTTGAAATATATGCTAACACAAATTTTCAGGTTACCTATAAATCAGTGTTTCATTCAAGATTTCACAACTGGGACAGGGCAAAGTCTGCCAACTCATCTACATAACAAGTAGCAAGATGCTCTCCTCCTTTAAAGCCACTTGTCAAACACCAGTTTCAATTAAAATTACCTTCCATATCTGCTTTTCTTTTTTTTCACTCCCTTTAATAAATTCACTGCAATATTCAGATAAACTGGACTCCACTCTATCAGGAGGAAACCCAACATCTCTAATAAATCATATTTTTAGAAAAAAATTAGACCCACTCATGCCAAAACAGTGTTGAACTTGCACCCACAGTTATTCATTTCTAGCTATACTGTAATTCACGATTTTTTTTATTATTAAAGTTTCTATACATGGCAATGAACAGGTTTTTACATTTCCAATATGAAATAAGACAATTATACTAAGAAACAGAGAGGTTAATTTTAGTAAGAAAATATCCCTCAAAGTTTACAAAACTGATTTTGTCTTCCAAATCAGTATTACCGGGGGATTGAAGGGGAAAGGAGTGGAACATCAGTAATTTACCCATGATAAACAAGGATCCTGTCTTTGATAAAATGAAGGATTTTCTCAAAATATTCCAGGTACCGCATGTTAATGACCTGGCCCCTACAAAGAAAAGAAAAGGGTGTTTTTAAAAGTCTTGTTTTGCAACCCGACATTCCAGAGCTAAGACACAAATTACATGAATATCTGAGAGAATTTTATCCATAGATGCTTTGTAAATTAAAGGAATGAGCTAGAAGTTTGTCTGAAGTGGTGAACTTCCCACCCCCCTTTTGAATATTGAGTCCACAGTGAATTTGCAGTTCATGTCTCATTACTGTTGATGTTCTCTGATAAACTACACTTTATGCAGATGTCCCCATTTTCAGTGTGCTGATGTCCAGTAAATCTTATCTATATGATAATTATCCATTTGTACAAAAATAAAATCTTAGATATTTATAGTTGTAGATCTTGCATAACCAGGAAAGAATTCTCAATCTGCACATTGATTTATTTTGAGAACCAGTGTTCTCTAGTTCACATATTTGCCTATATATATTTATATATATATGCTGCTCTGCTCTGACAGGCCACATGCATTTTTCTTTATGCACCTACATCCTTCTATATTAAAGTAATTGTGCTTTGAATCTTAACAGTTACTACTTATAACTGTTAAACAAAACCATCAAAATGTGGTTTTTTCCCTTGGACTACTAGGAAAAAAACCCACCATTAAAAATTTGGTAGAAACCTGGTAGGATTGTAACCATTCAGAGGAAAAGTTACATACCATTACTGCATTTGTAGGAGTCCTTCCTCTTCTCCCAGTCTACAAAAGATTTTATAAAGCAAACGTTACCGCTCTCTGAGGAAGCAAAACCACTGTCAATCACAGGAAGGTGTGTATACCTAAGCTTGCTTTCCTTTGCTTAAATCCCTCTCTAATGCCTCACTAGACAGTCCCATGCTTTAGTAGGCCTAGTCTCAGAATAGCAGCAGAACCAGTCTTTTAAACCTGAACAGAATTAGAGCACATATACATATGTACACATAGGAAAGGCAGATAGGGAAAGTGGAAGGATGAAGACAAATCTATATTCATAATTTGCCCTTGTTGTACGTCCCATCATTTTCCATGTTTATTAAAAAAATATTTGTACAACAGGCAGAAGCGTGTCAGTGTAAGGAACTGGATCTGGCATCTTGGAAAATATATCCAAGCCAGACCTATCATTCTGTAAGGTTATCTAGAAGCAGTAGTACCAAGAAGACTTTTGGTGGGTGGCCAGAAGTGATTTGTGTCTATTCCCACTCCTCCTCCTTGCTTAATAAATACTACCACCAAGAATTCAAAAGTAGCTGTGTTCCAGAGAACCTCTTCATGTTTGTATATTCATTAACGTTTAGCTGATGCCAAATCCTTGTTTTGCCTATGAAAAGAACTTAGGATTTCAAAGCCATTTTCTCTACTTTAAATGAAACTCGGTAACTGATCATTTAAGCTAGAAAGGTGGTAAGTTAAAATCACACTTGTCTCTGATCCATGAGCAAGTAGTGACAGCTGATACACTGTCGCTCAGATCTGGAAGCCTATCAAACATCATGAAGTGCCAGATTTTTCTTATACACCTTTAATGAAAGGTCCCCAAATTGATTCAAAGCAAACAGAAAAGTCTGTGTTTTCTGACACTCTCCAAACATTTTGCCACTGGAATAGAATCTTTAATTCAGCAGTCACTGAATACTAATGCCTCCATGCCAAGACTCATTTGATAGGAATCACTGAAGAATAATGGACTTCAGATGCAAAGAAATTAGTCAAGAAAAAGGAAATGTTAGTAGACACCTAATCCAAATATTTGTGCATACAGAAATTCCTGATGCACAATTTAGACCAAACAAAGCCTAAAGACAGCTTCAGCTCAGCTTGACTAGATCTGCTATGAATACTAAGGGAACACCCAACTGCTAGTGTTACTTCTTGTTGGACTGAGCAGCTTTTATCTTTGTATATTAAATAACAATGAATATTGTCATTTGTCAGCCTAAATAATCTGCTATTCCATCTGTTTTTCAGGTAGCCATGCTATGGAAAGAATTCAGCCTTATTCATACAGTTATGAGAACAACTTTCAAAACATAGGCCAAATATAAAGTGATGTATGTTGTCCTGAAAAAAGTCAAAAGACCATAAAGTCATCCCGATTATCAACAAGGTGTTAGCTCTGTGGCCTATTAATATCTTTAATCAGCAACCATTTTACAGTTGAGTAATGCAAGGAGGAGATCATGCAGATCTGTATAATCCATTAAAAGTAAATTGTCATTTAGAAATCATAATGGACTAGAACATGCTTCAAAAGTAAAAGTTTTTTTAAAAAAACATTACCACAACATAATACATAAATTTCTTTTATCCCTCACCTAACAGGAAATCATCATGAGGGAATACAAAAGCAGAAACAACTATGGAAAGCTGACCAGTGAAAGCAGCTATTGCCTGGGATGCAAAATGATCAAACAAGGACAGCTTTCCACAATCAAAAAAGGGTGCAATCACCATCCAGTACTGCAGTATTATCATTGCCTAAGGCAGTGGTATTTGGGCTGCTTTAAATCTACTGTTCCTTAAAAAAGTGCCAAATCCGTAATTTTCAGAGAACCACTGCCTACTTAGTAAAAAAGCATGACCAAAATGATGATGAGATTGTCAAAAGTCAAGGCTGAGGCAAAACCAAAAGGTTAGGTTTAGATTCACTGTAGGCCTACCACTCTAAACGTTCATGAAACTTATTTCAGATTTCTATGAAATCACCAAAACAGCTAGAATAGTAAGTCATGGGTTTTGCTGGCATTCTCTGACACGAGGAAAACAAGTCACTTTGGTCAGTGAAAAGCAGAGTTGCTGACACAAAGACCCTGTACAGGATCATGTTTCCTCAGATTAAACGTTCAAGTTATTTTCAGCATGATAATCAAGTGCTGTTACGTGTGCCCTTCTATCAGCACATATCACCTAGAAATTAAGCTTTTACTTGCCACTTAAAATAAAACCAGGAAAAAACCCAGATGAGTTATACTTGTCTCAAGGTACAGATTGTTGTTCTGCTGCTTTGCATGTGCGAGAAGAGAGAAATGCAGCAACAGCAAAGTTGGAGCCCAAATGTAACACTTGACTTAAGCCTGAGCAGAAGACTGCCCCAGAAGCAGCACATCCTGCACAGTAACTACTGATCCACGTTGGGTTTAACACAATCTTGTAAGCACTCCCTAAAGTAAAGCAGAGTCCTCTTGGGTCCATTCTGCAGAACGGAAGGAAGAGCGTGGACAAATTCTCATCGGCCTCTGTACGCGAACGTTAGAACATCACTGTTTTTCTCTACCTGAAATAATTCTTAAGAAGGCTTTGCTTCCCTTATCTTCCTTTTTTCCCAAAAAGGAAAGAGATACAAGAGGAGAAGGACAGATCAAAGATTCAATACTTCCCAAGGGGGGAGAGGATAGAAGATGAAACCTAGCTACACATTCCCTGACACAAACACATTCCGCTCCTGTGATTGACAGTGATGGTGCCACACTGAGTCTCTCATAGTTCTACCACTTCACAGGAGGTAGCACTGTCACGTCTGCAGTACCGAGTCTTGCAGCATGGGAGAAGATGGAACGTACAACAGTGGTTGAATCTTCCAATTTTTACCTTTGTTTGAAAGGGCAACTGTTGCCTTTCACATGTTACTTATTTTGTCCGTTTTGCTTTCCTTTGGCCTGCTTTGAGAACAGCTAGAATTACGTTTTTCCTCTCTATTGTAAACTGGTATTTAGGGTACTAGAATGGCATTGTTTCGTTACTGCTGCCACTACCTGTGAGAAACAGCATTACAAAAGTTAGAATTGTGATGACCTTAATCTAGTTTTTGCATTTAAGGTAACCTAGGAATTAAAAACAGCAGGTAAAAATACGCATCTTCCGGATACTAGTTAGATCTTTCTATAACTCAGCCCTACAATTGAAATTCAGGCAAAAGAGGAGACGCCACGAGGGTTAAGTCTCAGGTGCATAAAACCCCAATGTTCCATTAGAGAATGTCTAAAGCAAAACAATAAGCACATATTCATTTGAATCTGTGATAACTGCTGCTCATGAAACAGGTTAAGTTTCAGTACAATCCTTTAATGTATGTGGGAATGTTGGTTGGTAAAGCTCTCATACCTGATTAAGTTAATGTGATTATTAAAACCTCTGCTAAGGCTTCGGGCAGGCATTTGGTCCAACCAAAGCACAGGCTGGTCAGGGTCAGCTATCCTACAAAGACAAAGGGTATTAGTATCTGCACACATTTCAATCCATGCAATATTTTTAACTGAGCTTTGTTTGCACACAGAATAATTTTAGGCAAAAGCTCCAATTCAGAGACCACAGAAAAACCTTCTTGAAACACACGTACAATTTTCATAAGAAAAATCCTCAACTCATAAGTGTTTTATTTTGCTGGAGTTTGAAACTGTTAAGTTTTTGTCAGCCTAAAGTGCAGTGTATCTTAGTCTTTCACAGCTGTGCCTCTACCAGAAAATGCTACTCCGAACTCCTTCCCTCTTAAAAGAAAGAAGAAAAGTGGAGTACTTTCAGAAGTGCACTCCTTCTACCTAAATCATCCTTTTCTTTTAATCAGAACACTTTCCAGTTACAGAGTGGTAGCAAGCGTTCATTTGCTCTTCTGGCTCCAACCCTTGGGTTAACTGAAACACTCTCTCACAACCACCATGAGGCTTGTTCTCTCACCATTACCTTCGCCACTTCACAGCAATATCAAACATGTCTCTCCACTGCATCAGTCTGGTTTTCCCATTCATCCGAACCTTTGAGTTTGCCCAAGTCCGCTGCACAGCTTGCATTACTTCTAGAGTGGCCAATCCCATTGCTGGGAGGGGGGTGGGTAGGAGGAGAGGGACAAAAAAAAAAAAAGCACAAACAGAAAACAAGTTACAGCAAAACCTTTGTTTTTGTACAGTTAGGAAGGTTACTTATTTACAGGAAAAGAATTGCCAACATCAATAAAATCCAGTAGATCATGATGTCCAGTCCCAATTAGGTCTCCTGACATAATGATTAAGCTTTTTATCTGACTTGAAAGGAACAGAGCCTAAAACTAATTTGCAGATATTGAAGGTACAGTATTAAATTATCACCACGTTGAATTTTTTCCCCCACTCAAATTTACAGAGCATTTTCAGTATACCTCTATGTATTCTTTTATTTGGAAGAAATCCTGGTGTCTCATACTGCATCATGGAACCCAGATGATCAGCTACGCATATGAGTTCTTGCACATCAGGCCTATAGCTTTCAAAATTCTGAAATAACACATCTCTTAGAGAGAAGAAAAACACACATCAGACATAACTCGACAATTTGAAGTTCTGACAGTTGTAGCACAGATTTGTTTGTTGATAATCAATACAATTTATGTGAGAAATACTTGTAAGTACGTATACAGAACACTCAGGCTCACTGAACACACTGGGTAGACAGCAGTTACGCTCACTATCTCAAATAAAATCCTGGTCTTAATGGATTCAATGGCAGGTCTTACTACTGTCATCTTCAGACTTGCTCATAAATGATACTAAACAAAAGTTCACAGATAATAAATTATCCTCCAATGTTGCACTCACCCTGAGAAACTTTAAAACTAGGAATATATATTGGAACTGAAGCTTTATTCTGCACTGCCTCCCATAAATCTATAAAAGCTGCATATACACAAGAGCCATGATTTTTTAACTCATCAATTCTTTAGATAAAGTGAATAAAAATATATATCTTGAAACTAATTTACAGCAGGAGAAATTACTCTTTCCTTTAGCTACAAGTTTTTGAAGCTTATTCAAATAAATCCCCTGTTTTGTTGCCTGAAATCACCCTCCTCCTAAAATACTCATCTAAATTCCTCCAGAGAAACAAGAAAATGTAATAAGGATGCTACTTAACACTACCTTGAGCATCTCACACTTAATTCCTTAATATTAATTGCAAGGAAAAAAATTGAATAGTCAATCAGTAAGGCCATGGAATATGAAGTAACATTATATGAATATTATTGATTACATGAAGACATAAGTGAAGAAAATCATCCTAAACTTAATTCTTCCTCTTTTATGAGCTAAACCAACTCCCATCCCTATGATTTTGAAAAAGATTCACACACTCAGCGGATTTTCCCTTTCAGATAGCATTAAGCATTCGTGCTGTTACAATGGTTCAGAAGAGCACTTAAAGACAAATTGAGCAAAACACCCAGAGCCTTCAAAAAAAATAAATTACCCACTTGATATGTGGCTGTAAGCCTGGCTGTTCTTCGTAATTTTCTATAAGAAATGGAAGATTTTTGGCCCAGTGGTCCTTGAAATTTCCAGGAAGATCTGTATCAACATTGTACTCTGTAAGGGGGGTATCCAAATGCGCGTGCAAGTATCTAGAATACTCTGGAGAAAAGAAATAAAATGGAATACTTTTTTCATAATCAGCCCCTACTTATGAAAGTACATAAACCAAAAACCAGATTACACGTTTGTCAGTTATCCAACAATACTTTAAGCTTTAGATAATTTAACTTCGCTATTAGCTAATTTCCAATTACAGAAAGAGGTCTATTTCAACTTATTTGTGGTCCCCGTTTTTGACTGTATGAACAAGAACCAGTGTACTTTTTTTTTTTTTTAAAAGACATACTCAACAGTGCTTATGAAAACTTACAATGGTTTCTTTACAAGGGCCATAACTACAAGCCTGCTTGCATTTTTAGGGTTCTTGAAGGATTTAAGAAAAATTTTAAGAGAAAAACATTTGGAGAAAAAATTACAACTTACCTCGGAGGTATTTCACTTTCAGATATTCTGGGCTGGCCTTCTGACCTGGTAGTGGATCATTTAACATAACTTTAGTCTGAGCTTTTATGCCTTCATAAAACTGTCCCATTGCAACGTGGCTGAGTCCTTTCATGTACTGGCATACTTCATTGTATGGTTCCAGCTGTAGACATCTCTAGGAGATTAAAGGAACAAAGCACACAGATCAGGAGACAGAATGAGGATCTTCAAATAAACTGACCTGTTTGGTCAGAAGACCACATGAAAAGATTTACTGATTATTAAGATCTATTTCCATCTGAAATTGCTTTCAAATGATGTTGAAAACAAATTCTAGCAAATGTATAAAAAAAAGTATTTTCAACTTCATTAACAGGGGAAAAAAAAAAGGAGCTGCTAGTGCAAGCATCTTCTTGATTACACTTCAATTTTTGCAAAAATAGATCATATTTACTCTAATGATGTTGGCACTACAGAAGTTTCAACCTTGGTTGAATGAAATTAAGACAAAACATACTCCTGACAATAAGTCTTTTTTGGCTAGTTCAACATGCATACTGTGCCATTTCTTCCATCCATACCTCCAGCAGTTCATGCATTAGTACACTTCATTATGTTAGTCAGCTATTTACTATATGTTAATCCCATAACAACTTCATAATTATCACTCAGATGAATGCTCTGATTCTTCTAACAATTACGTGTCTTTAGAAGAGCATCCCCATCTTGAAACTTGAAATATTTTTTCAATTAAACCACTACCTACAACTTGCACTGTAGTTACGTATGTAAATACGTAATAATGCACAGAAAGTGCTCTCCTAGGAACAATAAGCACACACTCAGAAAGGGATGTAATCATTTCCCCATCTTTCTTCATTCCTGGTTTTAAGGATATGGACATATGATTAACATATGCCTTTATTGATCTGTCAACAAAATGAGGCCATTATTCAATGCCAGTGGAGAAAGACAAGATTTTGATTACATATGGAAAACACTCACGTTTTTATAAGCTCAATGAATTGCAACACATTCTGAGATTTTCAAAGCAAAGAAAATACCTCAGAAAAATTATATAAATATTGGAACTCTGTATACTTAAAATTACAAGGAAAACTATGCTCCTTCTTCTGTCAGATATGAAAACCCAAACTAAAGAACACAATGAACTGTTTTAAAAAAAAAAAAAAAAAGAAAATTCAAGCAGAGCTTGATTTTAGAAGTCAGTTAGAAAAAGTGAGCAGAAGTATCTTAGTTTTAGCAGAACTCCATTTTAAATTAAGTACTGTACACTTTTACACATCTTTTAAGACAGACTCCACAAAAAATAATTTTAGTTTAAATGCACATATACAGTCAGGATGAAAAGCTTTGACATTTGTTTGTTTGCTTGCATTTGTTGAGTATTAGTCCTTGCTTAAAAAAAATTAACTATTTATTAACTTAGGGCCTGCTTACCTTAAAATTCTTTAGTGCTTCGTCTAAGCTACCGTGATGATAAAGCATCATCCCTTTAAGCTGTAACGTCTGAACGTGATTTTGATTTAGTAGCAAAGCCTTCTGGAAGCTCTCTGTAGCTGCATCAAAGTTGCCAAGTTCTCTAGGAGATCACATAAAGTAGAAAGTGAAGAATATAGATGGCCACAATGACAACAAAATGACTTGTTAAAAGTTGTTTTAATGCATCCAAAGGGAGTATTATTCAAGAGAAACACATACTAATGGCTAATTTCTTTAATAAAAGCGGTGATTTTCCAACTGTTCTGCAGTGGTAATAACAGAACAGCTGTACAGAGTGTTTCACTCCCAGAAACATGTACTCCAAAATACAACCCCACAAGACCACAAATCTTCACAATCTTCAGCATACACAAACCATAAAAACACAAGCCTATGGTATTTCTTCAGAAACTAAAATAAACAAACCTTGCACAGAAAGAATTCTTTGAAAACACTATCAATGACGAGTCTTTTAAACTTCTAAATGTAAACACTTTTTAAAAATACACTAACTACTGAAATGGTAAGAAGAAAGCGTATGGTGTCTGAAAGCTGAAATTAGCTAAAAATGTATTGACTGGAATTACCCCACATGCAGGACAGCTTTTAGTAAAAATAGCCATGGAGAAATTAGCATTAAAAAATAGAAAAAGTAAACAACTTAAAAAAAAAAAAAAATCAATGTACTAGATTAAAAAAAGGTAAAAAAGTTTAAGATTGTTAAATCTTTTCCAAATTCAATTATATTAGATTAAATTAGTCCAAATGAGCAATACTGGAAAGAACAAACAAGATTTACTAGTTTTAGACACATTTGCCAAAAAGACTTTTTAGACAAAACAGTGATTAACCACAGCTCTAGTTTCAAATAAATGCATGAATGCTTCAGTCACTGAATTTGAAGCAGGAATTAATGGGTAAAGTTTTTTAACTCATGTTGTACAGAAGGACAAATCAGTGATTGTCCTTTGTACAGTTCTAAAAAAAAAAAAAANTATAAAAAAAAAAAAAAAAAAAAAAAGGCAGAAGAAAATTTCTTTATAGTTCTTCCCCTATTATTTCCTGAAGATCAGGGATCTTTTGGAGGCAGAGGACAGTGACAAGGAATAAAAGCAACAAATCTAAAATGATTAGGAATACTCTTGTTAAGTTACTTTTGCTTTCTAAAACAAAGCAGTGCAAATTGAGGTGTCTGAAGGCTTCCTTTCTTCTGCCTTTCAAAATAAAACTTTGGATTAGGGTTTCTTGGGCACAGGGTAGAAGAGCTGATCAACCAGACAGGTAGTCCCACATGCCAACACAAAATAAAACAAGTCATGGCAATGGAAATGTAAAGAGACAGGTGAGCCTGTCTCCAGGCTCAATTCCCAACTATTATTTAGCACCTGTAAAGTACCTACACACCACAATAACAAGCACCACAGAAAAACTCATGAGGAAATTAGTGATTCTACACCAAGTTCAGTATTAAGTACTGTGGTAAATAAGGTACAAGTCTCAAAGCAAGAAACAGCACACACAAAAATTTATTCAACTGACATTGCCTTCAGTGAACACTGCATGTTCTGTAAGCTGAAGGACACCCAAAGCCTGAAGAAAGGAGCATGTGATCATGTCATACTTGCACACCAGCCTTACCCAACTTAACCCTCGCTACGCAAGACATTCATGTTGCAGCAGCACCTATGCTGTAGTTTAGTGCTTTCCAGAAATAAAAATGTGAAGCAGGAAATAAAAAGCTGGTAAGACACAGCAGGTGGGGAAAAGAACTACAATGGGCAAAGACATTAAGTTGCTGACTACTTTACGTTCTTGTCTTATTATATAGAAGCTTTATGTACTTCTCCTTGGCAGTTAGCTGCAGAACACCTTTAAAATAATACATTTTATTAAATTATATATTATTTAATCATCAATGTAAATTTAAAAAAAGAAAAAAGTGGTTAGAGACTGCTTTTAAAAGTATTTAATAGGTAAGAAACTCTGTGTCTATTAAAAAATACCTTAAACAGGAGATCAGCTAAATTCTCAGAACGGTAAATCTCTCTGGTGAGATATTAACTGAAATAGAATCTACCAGTTCTATAAAAGGATACATACTAAACTTATTAAAAACTCATTGCTTAATAGCATGGTAATATCAGACAGCAACTAATGAGCATATCAATCAACAGCCCATATTAAACATTTCTATCATTTAAAAATCAGTTGGGATACATAATGCATCTTACTGAAAACCACAGTTTACCTAGCCTTTGAGTCTGGAGGACTTAAAGAGCTACTAGAGACCAAATTGAAAATACAAAGCAAACCTAGAAACTATTTGTATTGAAGATATCCTGACACAGCCATACTGGCTGTAGGAGTTACCAAATACACATATGATTCTGCACAGTTTTGTAACAAAAGTATAAGATAGAAAACTGATTTTAAAGCTATTTCTGAATGCAATTACCTGTAGGCTTGTCCCAGACTTTTATATGCATCTATGAAATCTGCTTTCTGCTTCAGAGCTTCTTTGAACGATTCAATTGCTTCCTACAGAAAGACACCAACAGAAAAGTATCACTTACAAATGTTTGTTTAATTTTAGCATTCTCAGTAGTTATTAGCCATGGATTTACTGTTACTTGTCAAAACCTTTGGGAGGAACAAGGTATGAATTTATTACAAAATCCATAGAGAAATAATCATCATGTAACTAATAAAACCTTGCAACATTCTTTACAGATTTAGCTGGAATTCCATTGTCTAATATACTACTGGTGTCATGGTTTAATCCCAGTGAGCACCATGCAGCCCCTACTCACCTCTCCCTGCCAGTAAGATGGGGAGGGGAATGGAAAACAATCCAAACATTGTGGGTTGATATAAGGACTGTTTAACAGAATAACAAAGGAAGATGATGATGATAACAACAATAAAACAAGCAACGTGCAGATGCAATTGCTCATCACCCACATGGGAAAAAAACCAAACCAACAAACCAACCAAAAACACTCTCCCAAAACCCCTCCCAGCTCACTTCCACAGTTCTATATGGAGTCTGACATTATATGGTCAGGAATGTCCCTTTGGCCAGCCTGGGCCAGCTGTCCTGGCTGTGTTCTCCCAGCTCCTCGTGCAACTGGCAGGGTGTGGGAAGCTGAAAAGGCCTTACCACTCTCTAAAGAACTTCCCCCCAATATCTAATCTAAACCTTCCCTCCTTTAGCTTTAGTCCATTCCCCCGTGTCCTGCCATTATCTACCCTTTTAAAAAGTTGATTTCCCTCCTGTTTGTATGCTCCCTTCAGGTACTGGAAGGCTGCAATGAGGTCCCCCCGCAGCCTTCTCTCCTCTAGGCTGAACAAGCCCAGCTCCCTCAGCCTCTCTTTGTAGGGCAGGTGCTCCAGACCTCTAATCATCTTCGTGGCCCTCCTCTGAACCCTCTCCAACAGTTCTACATCTTTCTTGTATTGGGGGCCCCAGATCTGGACACAGTCCTCCAGATGGGGCCTCACGAGGGCAGAGTGCTTTCTGGGCACTCTGCAGCTTTCATCAAAACTCAGAAATTCAGTCAGACTATTATTTGCAAGTAAATAATTTGACTGGAATAAGATACAGACCGAAAGCTCAATTACAGCCTGAAGTTCTCACAGCATACGCTAGGAGTACCCAAACCAAACGCGCAGTGCTTTCCTATTAAAGACACTGGGATGAAACTCAGCTGTGTCCAGGTTCTGTAACGATTTCTTCATACAACACTTAATGAAGCCCAAGCTGCCAGTAGAGGTTAAAAAAGCTTCCACTGTTGGTGTTTAGAAATCACACAGTTACATCTTCATCTTTCAAATCAAGGATTTCAGACAACTTTTTTAATTACTCTACCCTCAGAAAAACTGTGGCAGCATCTCCGAGTACTTCACAAGCAAAAAAGGGATGCAATATTACTACACATAAAACACAGTAGCTTTGATTCAGAAAATGGTGAAACATTTAAAATGCATGGGAAAGAACTTACTTCCCTGCTTATTTTAGAATCTGAGGATGCAACTATGTTCCCTCGATTTAGACATGAGCATTTCAGAATCAATATAGAACCGAAATACACAGGTACAGATGCATGGTGCTTTGCCAGCAGTTTCCATGATTACCTTCTAGCTCATTTGAGGAAAAATTTAAAATTATTTTCCTCCTCATAACTTTTTCCTTCACAAAACCTAGGTATTCTCCATTTCATGGAAAGAATATGTGAATATAACCATATAGATGTTAGCAGAGGCGCCAAATACAAACATCTTTCAAAGTACGCCATAAATATATCAGTTATCACCCGTTTGCCAAGATCCATCAAGACCAGCTGTATTTACATGTCTTGAATTATTACAGTAAGCAATGGCACCTTCTCATTTTGCTTGCATTCTTTTGCCTTAAAAAGTTTTCCTTAACAAGAGAAAATATGCGTCTTGACACCTGTATTTCCACTATTTTACAGAAGTAATTTCACATAAAAGGTTTTGTTTTACACAAAATATTATTTAACATAGTTTTACCTTCAAAAGTCCTCTGTGAAAAAAGGTTAAGCCTTTATAAAGCATAGCTATGGGCTGATTTTTGTTCAGTTCCAATGAATGCTGAAAATCTTCATGGGCTGTTGCATAATCCTGTCATAAAGTAGATTTCAGACAACAGAGGAAACAACATATAAATAAAGAGGAATACATATTTTTATTTTCATAAATGTAAATTATGGAATTTTGTGTAAAATATTACATCAGTCAGGGTGAAGCGGCAACAATTGTCAACTGCCAATCAGAACACCAAAGAATATAGAATGCACAACACACTCTCAACTTCTACAGCAAGTGCTATATAAAACATAGTGAAGTAAACAGAAAAATGGTTGGAAACAGTGAAATCAGAAGAATCAAGCGAGAAATCAGCTATTTAGTAGTCACACAATCTTTGAAGATAAAGATTGTTTTACATTACTTGTTTAATATTAGAGCATAAGAACAACACAGACTAGACAGCAAAATAAGATGTTAGCATTTTTGTAGGGTTTTTTGTTTGTTTGTTGTGTGGCTGGGTTTTTTTAAAGTATATATGGCAGTTACTGCCTCGGCCATAACTGTTTTCCTTTGAAGACTGGCATTTAACAATACAACTTAAATGCAGCTCTGTCAAGTCAAATTCTTTATGCATATTCTACTCTCCCAACACACAAAACAATCTGAGATGTACATGCAAGGCACTTGCCCTTTGATTCTGCATTAAAAAGCTATGCAGATTAAATACCTGAAGCATACCTCTTAACTGTCAGAAAGTCAACTACAGGAAATTCAGGGCTTTGTTGTTTGTTTTGTGTTGGGTTTTTTTTTAATTTAAATAGAGAAGCAGCTCTTGAACAAAAGACACAACTGGCATGAACAACAATAAATAATCAACAACATCCACACAACTAAAATCAAACAGAATCCCCAAAATCCACTAACCTCAGATATGAAGTAAAGGGTACCTCTGTGTCTGTACAGCCGGGCTGATGGTTGCAGCTGAATCGCTTTGGTGAGATCAGATAATGCTTCACTGATTCGTCCCAGTGGGGACAATATCTAAATGTATATATAAAAACATAGTTTAGAGCAAACAGACTGGAGAGACTTGGTTTATAAATATGAAGGGTTTGTTTGGGTTTTTTTTTTTTCCATGTTCCACTGTAACACAGTAACTGTATTTGCTAGAACAGGCTGGAAAGGTGTGGTTGTCCCCTCCCTGGCAGTGTTCAAGGCCAGGTTGGACAGGGCTTTGAGCAACCTGGTCTAATGGAGGGTGTCCATGCCCATCACAGAGCGTTGAACTAAATGGGCTTTGAGGCCCTTTTCAACCCAAACCATTCCATGATTCTAAGTTCTAAATTTCAGTACTTATTGTTTTTAAGCCCCATCAAAGGGAAAATCCACAAGCATTTTTCTTCATAACTAATATCAGTGTACTTGAATATCACCAATAACATTTGCAGAAACCTGGTATTCCAAATAAAAACAAGTCAGGCAAAGCAAAATACTTCAAGGTATTTCAAACACATTCAACTGAAAATTTAATTGAAGTACTCAAACATTTTTGTTTTGAGAAAATGTCCCCCCAAAGGAAGTAAATTTTCCAATTATGTGAATGCCTTTCACATTTTTAGATCAAGATTAACAACAAATCTATACAAAACATTAAAAATGTGAAAATTCTGAATTAAAATTTCATATTATGGCAGATATTATACAGTGTATTAACTTTAATAAATATTTATGCTTTATTTATTTTTATCTACAAAGCTGCTTCTTGAAACCCATTTTTTGTAATTGGCAAAACCTCCATGATTTTCAAAATTAAAATTATCCGCGGATCTGAATGATACTTAAATTACAGGCATTAAAATAAAACAACAGCATTTGATTGAAAAACCTCATTCTTTACAAGTTGGGCATTTTACCAACTAGTCCTATCAATAAATTTACTAACATGACTCTAAGTGCAAACAGTAAGGTGAAAGTGATATTTTAATTCATTTTATTAAATAACAAACCACACATGCATGATCTTGTTATATGTCAAAACACTTAAGACTTAAAATCTGCTGTTCTATATAGTAAATCTATACGGTTTATGTTTCATTTTAGAAATAAATTTTCCAAGAAATAGATTTGCTCTCAGCGTAACAGAGGAGGAATGTTCACAGAAAACACAGATAAGAGGTCTAGTCAGTAAATCAGTGAAGTAGTATGTGAAAACACTGTATAATTGTGACTTCTCCAAAAATGTGAAATGAGACAAGAAATGCTCACTTCTGCTCGCTGTTCAAATACTTCAGGATGATCTGGTTCTAGACTAATTACCCTACTGAGCTCAAACAGAGCGAGTTCAGCATTCTTCATATCCTGAAAAGGAGAACGATAAACATGGTAAAGAACGGCACATGCATACTCTGAAGATTGATGAACACCTAGATTGGCTAAGTTCACAAAGGTGTATCAGTTTACATTAAAAGCCCCTCACTCCCGTGTAATAAAACGAAGATGCACTATTCCACAAGCAGCTGAGACCCCTCCCCACCCATCTGCTATGAACAAGAAAAAAATACACAGTGCTTGTACACATCTTTGTGCTGTACCTCTAATAATTTATTAATGTAACTGTGAAGAAACATTAGGTTTATGGCTCCAGGACTACCTTTCTTGGCAGCAAAATTGGCTCAAGCTCTGATGTGAACTCCAACACATGGACATACTCTCACCTACCAGTGTTTTCATCAGTTGTAAATTAATCCAACTCGTACTAGTGAATGGGCTAATGCTGTCATCATCTCATCCATCAATTTTTATACTGTCCTCAATAAATTGTAGGATGAAAGCAGTAACTTAATTGGAAGGAAAAAAATCTAAGCCATTTATACAGCAAATTCTATATTAGAGTTCAGTCACTGATCTTTTTCTTATTCAAAGCAAAGAAATTTTGTCTTTGCTTAATATCATCTTTGTGTCTTGAAAGGATAGCTCACAAACTTACACAAAGCGGTCTCAACATGTAGCTGAACTGAGAAAAACAGCTCATGCTGGTGTTAAAAACACACAAATATGAGGGACTTCAAGTTCCTGCCGGAACCACTAAAGAAGTAAAAACTCTGTACAAAGGAAACTTTCAAGTAGTGGTTCAACTAGTCTTCCTTCTACAGTTCCAGCAACCACTGAACCATGATTTAATAGGCCACAAAATCAAAGTACCAGGACTACAGTCTATTTTCAAACTTATTACTCAGGAAATTATTCATGCATTCAGTTGTAAACAAGTAATTTAACTCAATTTTTTGTGAACAAATTCAAGGTGGTATACATATCAGGAGGCATAGGCAATCAAAAAGGAATATAAAGCCTATTGGATTGCAAGAGTTGATGATGTTTCCAAGTCGCAATAAAAGACTTTTTCATTTCCAAATACAGATTAGACATGCCAATATTCTCCTGTCACTCTTGCTTCATGGTGCCTTACTTCCACGGTCCTACAAAGCAAAAGTACCCACAGCTTGAGCAGTATGACCCGCAAGATCCCTCTGTGTCATGCAGGACCTACTAAGGGACGGACACATCATTACAGGAGGACAGCACGAAGACTTTGGGATGTACTTGTCAAGTTCTAATCAGCCTAGCTCCTCCTGTTACAGGCCTTGTTATAGTTTGGATTCAAATAATTCAGTTGGATTTTAAGTCATTTTCTACTCACATGTAGTCCTTTTTTCCCATATGCTATCCCTCGTCCATAAATTGCACTAACCAGCTCTGGTTCTTCCTGTTAAGATTTAAAAAAACACAATGATCAGTTGTGGGTTTGTTTCTCTTTTTCAAAAATGTGTCTTTCTTCAATGTCTATTTAATTTTTGCTGATCTTTCATAGTAAGCAATGAAAATGAGTTTCAAGCAAAGAAATTGATTGCACTATGGTCCATACTTTCATAAATCCCCAACTTCCAATTTAACTTACTGGAATTGTTCTGGAGTATTTGCCTAGAAAATGAGCTAGAGTGCAGTTACAGTATCACCACCTATCAGAAGCTACATACACATTAGTATAGTCTGTTGTCCAAACTTCATTACTTGTAAACTTATTGGTAATTACATGACTTCTGTTGTTTAAAGTCACTGAAGTGATAACAAACAAAAACAATTCAGCCATTCAAAGCTTGTTTTGCACGAAATTCAAACAAACCTTTCTTAGGTTAGATTTAAGTCTGTGGCTTTCCAACTCAGGCATGTAGGGTGACACATCTTACATAGTTAAATGACTTCTTGTTCAATGTTGCTTAGTCCAGACAGTTGTAGCACAGGCCTGGTCTCATTTACTTGGGACAACTGCCAAGAAACAAGCTCTTCCATTGACATTACAACAGATAGATCACACACCAATGCCGGTGGCTTGCCAGACTTGAACTGATTCTAATCGTACACTTGCAAACGTCGACTTCAGGTAACCTCCCTACTTCTGATGTAGCAGCTAAGCAAGGCTGTTTTGTTCTGGTAAATGTTTTAGTACTCACTTTATAGGTATTTGAAATTGCCTTATGCAAGACAGAGTAAACAAGCATAACTACTTTATAGCCTTTCAGACATGCAATAAGGATGATATTCACTTCAACTGAGATTTGGCATTGCAGAGGTGCTCTATTATATACCCCATTCTCACAGTATCTTTCCACAGTTGCTGTATCTTGCTTTTCTTCACTTACAATAACTGTCCTTCTTAAGAAAGGGAAGGTGAAAAATGCATAAGCCCAGTGGTTTTTGAAGCTTGACTTCTCATTAAGGTCAAAAATAAAATTATTCCTCACATTAAAAACAAAGCAAAGACAAAGATCACTAAATATCTAACAAAAACAACAACAACAAAAAAAACTGTTCCACTGATAAATTCCCTGGAACAGTTCCATGAAATTGTCACACTAACTTAATTACAAGCCATATGACATTTGAATTTAAGAAAAAAAAGGTAGTATTTGCAGTATTACTTTCAGCTTGCATTCGTGTACTTCAACTAGTTTAGATCAAAAATAAGGTCCCTGTTTCTGGTAGTCCCAGGTTCTTAGCCATAAAAATACAGTAATTTGAAAGCAGCTCAGTTTGACCTTTTAAACTGACAGGGCTGGCTTCATTTTAAAAGTATCTACTTTCTACTGCACAGTAGAAGATTCTGAATTCTTCACCTTGGTCAGAAATAACAGTGTGTTGAAGTGTTAGTTACATTTTTTGTATGTATTAAACTGGTCAATGCTTACCACTGAAGAAGGATAAACCCCGGCACATAAAAATCATTTATCATCATGAAAGCAATGCAGCACTTGCCACTAGCACTAAGTGATTTCTGTCAGGATTTTTTTTCCAATGATACCAGCAACCTGCTGTCATCCAAAAAATCCATGTTAAAATACCTCAGCCAACATATTAACAAGAATTAAAGGAAGGTTTCTGAAGATGTCTTTTTTGTCAAAAGGCCAAAGGTATTCCTACAGATGATGAAAAGACTCACCAAATAACCAAGAGATTGAATCACCTGTTTTAAGAATATGCTTATGTTAGGATGGAAAGAAATTTTCAAATAGAGTAATTACTCTTATAGAATAATTACCGTTATTTAAAAATCCTCAAT
>VZTU01014779.1:3468-53704 GCA_013400835.1 Zapornia atra | reverse complement strand
AGGTGGAAATTAAGCTGCTTTAGCATGATTCATTCCTGACACACAAACGTTGGTTGTTATTCAGCCCTCTGCTTTACTCAGGGTATTCACAGATTTCTTGCTCATTTGGTCCATGTCTTTTTCAGAAGAGGAAATTAGAACGTCTGCAATTTTCTGGCACCTCCTTTATAAAGCAATGCATCATTTTTGCCTTTTTCTATTTTTTCATATCCATCTGTCACAACTTCTCATAGGAAACTTAACAGTGAGGTTTTACTAATTAATACTTTCAGCTCTCTAAAAAACCAAAAGTCATCAGATGAAAGCAGTTTGAAAACATCTGATTAAGTCAAGTACCAATTTGTTCCTTGTTATACAAGGCTGAAATCCTGCTCCTTTATGCCTGATATTAATTACAGTAGTGTCTGATAGCAAGTAATCTTTTTAGAGAGGGAGTGAAAAAAGTCATTAATTATTTAGAAATTTTCAGCATCATATGTCAATCACTTTCATTCTCTGCAGGGGCAAACGAACCATCTCTTGTTTTTGTTTTATCTCTGGAATATTTAGTAGTGGTTTCTGGTTGCCATTCATTGACTCCACAAGATTCTTTTTGTGACTTTGGTTTTCTAACCCAAACTTTAATTGTAGTGCTTTGTTTTTGTACCAAACCTCAGTAGATTGACCTGGTGTCCATTTTCTATGAAGTTCTCTTTTGTGCTTAAACAGACAATGAGATTATTTCATCATACTTAAGCGTTTCTCAGTTGTGTGTCCTTAATATTCTTTTTAACTGCTAATCTCTTTAGCACCTTCTCCTCATACAAGCCACTTAAAACCACCTTTCAAGGGTCATAAAGCTATGTCATGTTCACTCATACCCAAGTTATCTTTCAATTTGATAGCTTCAGAGTTCTTTCTTCTAGGTTGAAATAATACGTAGAATTTCTCCCTTATAAATGTTCTACAGTTTTGCTACTAATTGGAAGAACTTGCAGGGCAATCTGTGTCTTGCTATGACCACTTCTCATAAATTGTTCTGATATTAAACATTTGCACTGACAACTGTTCATGTAAGAGTTTCAAAGGGTCAGAATGACATCACCTACTCTGGCTTAGAATTGCAACAAATGTTTCTGATTGAGATTGTTCACTGGCTAATTTGATATCTTGTGAGACTTAAATCTGTTCTATTTTTCTTTATTTGGAGTTCAGTGCCAGTTATAAATCTCAGCTGTGGCTGAGGATTCAATCTTCCACATGTTGGTGCGGAACTTCCTGTGCTCCAACTTGAAGGCTTTGCCTCTTGTCCTGTCTCCACAGACCATAGAAAAGAGGCTGGCTGTTTCCCTTTGTGTCCCACACTTGAGATATTTATGCACATTAATAAGATTCCCTCTCTGTCTTCTTTTCTCAAGGTTAAACAGTACCAGTTCTTTCACCCTGTCCTCGAAGGGGAGATGCTCCAGGTCTTTAATCATCTTCTTAGCCCTCTGCTGGACTCTCTCTAGATCCCTGTCTTTTTTATACCAGGGAGCCCAGAACTGGACAAAATACTCCAGGTGGGGCCTGACAAGTGGCAACTAAACTGCCTGTAATCTGTGGATTGAAAAAATTCTGGGCACAACCTACAGAGAACAATTTAATGACTGCAGCAACCTCAAAAATACTTCAAATATTCTGTGCTATGGAAAGAAAGAAAAAGTTATCTTAGTCATATGTAAGCAGAGATATCTTCATAAAATCTGTAAAATAAATAATCTTTCAAATACCTATTCAAAGTTCACTTTTAAAAAGCATTCAATTTTTCTCCTTCCTTACCATACATCTCTTTGGTCACGTCTTTCCATTACTTTAGAGGTCTTGGAACTGGAACTAGACAGGCCAAGTTATGTTGGCTCATGTTTCATATAAGTCCATATTTAAGCATCTTACCCATGAAAGAAAAAAAGAAAGAACACATATTAAGGTTTTAGAGTCTTGAGAAAGGTGAGACATTTTTCTGTCCTGGAATGAAAGTGCTGAGGAATTATAATTTCAAGCTGCATTAAAAGAAAACTAATTTTTAACCCTGTGTGTCCTTAAAATCCTGATGCAATGAGGCTTTTAAACACCTGCTCTACTTCAAAGTGCATTCACAATTGCTGTATTGGATCATATCTTAATTCACTCAAAAACATAAATGGACCTTATTAAAAGTCAACAAGCGTGTGCTCTGTGGCTTACTTTCAAGTTATTTCATTTGAAGCACAGGGATCCAATTAATTCCAATGGAGCTGTTTTACAGATATTAAATTTACATATTAAGTACTAAATTGAGGCCAGATTGAGGATTACTGATGGTTTAAATTCTTTAGATTCATAAATCTAAATTCTTTAGATTTAAATATAGATAAATATAGATATAAATCTTTAGATTTATAGGATCACCATAGAGTTCCTTATTATACTGTCACTCAGAGACTGTAAGAGTGGAAAATCCATTACTGTGTTAATTAGGCCTGTGGTAGTTTTCAGGCTGGTGGTGACAGCTGGCTGCATGTGGCCTAGCATATATATTATCTGAGTGGCTACCTCTGTTGGGGAAGAAGACTTCGCACAGTCATGACAAAAGGAAAAAGGACGTTGATCTCTCTCTTGGAGGGCAGGATCAAAAGCCAGAAAAAAGCTTCAGAAGGTCAGATTTAGTTTCCTGCAAAATATGACAATACATGCTGAAGCTTCATTTCATTGTCCTCATTTTTTTTTCTTTATTTCTTATCTAGGCATCACTACTTTGCACAAACACCCAGTTACGTTCCTCTAGGTACAAATTCTACTGAGAGGAAAATGGTTAAATTAATACCAGAGGACTATGTTGTTCGAAAAAATTGTGGTTTTTGTGTGACATCAGCCACTAGATTTCAGGAAATAATCCCATGATAAAGTAAATATTTGTATTTTGGGGCTATACCAGGTTGGGCTTAGGTAATAGGTAGCCTCCCAAATCTGTTGACATCTTTCTGTTCTTAATTATATTCAGTTTCAGAAAACAGGAGTGAGGCAGAACTTCCTAATGTACCCTTGTGATATGGAGACTAATCAAATTGATTTTGAAAGTTTTGTCCCTGGTCTTTCAATCAGGCTTAGGCTGCACTATACACAAACTGTGAGGCAAAGCAAGATATGATGTTCAGATGTTTAGCTGCTCTATAGAAAATTCATGTGGACCTGCACTTATCCATGGTAAATGTGTAGTATCATTGCCCACTTCCATTGATAGGAACACATTTGGAAAAGTTGGTGAATTCCTTTAAACTGCATGAAATTTACTCACAGCCCTTATCATTTAGTACTTGTCCTGGTGTCAGCTGAGATAATTTTCTTCAGAGTAGCTGGTATAGCTGTGGTTTGGATTTGTGCTAAAAACAGTGTTGATAATAAGAGATGTTCTTTGTCTATGTTTCTGTTGTCGAGCAGCGCTTACACAGAGACAAGGTCTTTACTGCTTCTTGCACCACCCCTCCAGCGGGGTGGCTGGGGGTGCACAAGCTGGGAGGGGACACAACCAGGACAGCTAACCCAACTGACCATAGGGATATCCCATAACATACGACAACATGCTCATCTTACAAGGGCCTTGGGGAACAGGAAGAACTTGAGGACAGTGGTGTTAGAAGTGATGGTGTACCCGTTACACATGATGGAGCCCTGCTTTCCTGGGGATGGTTGAACTCCTGCCTGCCCATGAGGAGTGGGGAATGAATTCCTATTGCTTTGCTTGTTAGAGGCTTTTACTTTAGTTATTAAACTGTCTTTACATCAATCCACAAGTTTCCTCACTTTCACTCTTCCAATTCTCTCCCCCATCCCACCAGGGAGGAGTGAGGAAATGGCTTCATGAGGCTCAGCTGCTGGCTGAGGTGAAACAACAGTAGCTAACACTCCTTACAAACCCTAAAAATTTATATTCTCATCAGTAAAACATTCACTTGTTCATGTATCCAGCCTGCTAAGTCATATTTGAAAAGCAGAATACTCCTTGCTAAGTTGGTAAAGCATGTCTTAAATAGCATCTCAAAACAAGACACAGTTAGCCAGGTCATGAACCCCAAGTGTTTTTCTTTTCTACTTCCAAAAGAAAAGTACTCTTTCTTTGGGCTCCAGCACTGCACTGGGAGAAACTGTCCAATCATTCATGGAGAATTTCTGAGCTTACACAAATACCTATACTTGGGGAACATGTTAAATATCTACTTCTATGCACATTGCTGTTTCTGCTCTTTATAAAGTAGATTGGTCCAAACAAGAACCTGCTGTGAATCCACAGAAATCAGTGGACAGTTTCCCCCTGCACCAAATAGACTTTGTGCCCAGGTCTCATACTGTGTCCTGCTGAGAAAATTGACCTAATGCATTTTTTCCCCATGTCTAACTTCTATCACTCCCTGATGTTATTTTCCCTATGTTTCTATTGCAATCTCACTTTCTTCTACCTACCTAATTTCATTCCCTTTTTGTGTCACATTTTTAAA
The DNA here is from genome assembly GCA_013400835.1 of Zapornia atra. Taxonomy (NCBI): domain Eukaryota; kingdom Metazoa; phylum Chordata; class Aves; order Gruiformes; family Rallidae; genus Zapornia; species Zapornia atra. The sequence goes on along the minus strand of VZTU01014779.1, from coordinate 49,211 downwards.
CTCCAGAAACAAATGATGAATTCTATGTAGAAGATTTTGACATTTGAAAGATCAGGGACTGCTCAGAAGAAGTAAGCAGTCTTCTAATCAGAAGATAAGCCACAATCAGTGTGCAGTCAAAACTTCTCCCATGCACATAAATCACTGCATCTCCCAAAGTCAAAAAGAATAGGTGGATGAAACACTAGTATCACAAAGTGCTGTTGACTAAAGCAACAAGCGCTAATTGGGACAGGAAAAATCTTTCTGCTCTTCCCTATTTAAGCTGAGCTCATGGACTGGCTTTTATTCAGAGGAGAGAATCTAGAGCCACTTATCAGGTCATCTGGAAAAATACAGTTACAGCCAGCTTCCAAATAAGTTAACTCAACCAGAACATTTACAAGAGAGAAATAAAACTTTATTTGTCCAAGATCTTAGCAATCACTTAAGGGGGATGTTTGCCTGAGCTACTAAATTCCAAGCAATGGCTGTTAGAATATAAGAGAGCAAAAAACGAATGTTGCCCTAAGATTACCTGCTCAACATTCATGGTCCATCCTTCACTTGATGGAAGAATATAATTGTGAGTCACTATTTTTCCTCTCTGAACTAAGGAGTCTCTGCTCACGGAACTCACATGTGATCTTGCTTTCATCATGAAATCATTTGAAAGTCACTAATGGTCAATGGTTTAAAAAAAGTTGTGAGCAAACCATGTTGGAATAAGAAAATGGGAAGCATATCTTTTTCTAACAAAAAAAACAAGTTACAGTACTAGATTTCTTTGAATTACCTTTCTGAAGATGTGGGTAAGACCTTCCAGACAAACAGTGGGTGAAGAATCACACATCAGAGCTGTCTCTGCTAAAGCAGGGATCATATGACAGTGGATTTACAGAGGAAGGCACAAGAAATTTGGAACCGCTATGAACATTTCTGGCTTTCTGCAGATTTTACTGAACTCTTTTTACCAACTGATATAAAAGAGTTCAAACATGAGATGACAATCCCTTCACTTGACTGTTTTCTCAGAGGCAGTATCTGTCCCCACAAAAAGGGGCTGGACATTTTATTCACCATATCTCAAAACTTGTTGGGAAAACATTATCAAAGGTAGCAACATGTGACTTCACATGGGGTAGAAATTAGTAGGTGTGTACTTATATGAGCTTTAGGTATTTGACAATTATGATTCTATACCAGGAATACTCAGCTTATTTTCTCTATCCAATGGAGAAATAAAGTGACAAATCATTAATGAATTTGATAGAGAAGAGTCTATACTGCACACATCATTCAAATTCCCTTCTTGTTTAGACCTGACCAAAACCAACTTCACTGTCAAATGAAGATTGTTACATCCACAGATATATACGGCACTTCATGCAGATTGTTGAATGGGAGTTAGTGAAGGCAATGTGATTTAAATTATGAAGAATTTGTAAATATATAATGATTTAAGAGCCCATTCATTAAGTCCAGCACCTCTACTAACATTGGTAAAGTGCATCAGCTGAAGATATCATAAATTGCAAAGCATGCAAAAGCACTGCAGTGTAATATTTTTCAATCACTCCTGAGCTAGTTACTTTCATGCTTGTGACTATGCTTATTCCAACAACCACTCTGTATAACACCCAGACAATTTTGTTTCTGACAACTATTTGACAAAGGTAAAGTACATACTTCTCTTGATTACCCTAAGAAAAATACAGCCACAACCACTATCACCCCCCCTTTTTAAAAAACAAAACAACCTTGAAATTTCTTTTCAACCTTAAATGATCTCTTATTACCAGAAATGTAAAACTTACAGTATAATAGCAACACAAAACACCAGTCTCTCATGCCAATATGTTTGTTTCCATGTGGGAGGTTAGAAGAGTATTAGATTTGTAACAGCAATGCTATAAGGAAACACTTGGTCTCCTAGCTGCCATAATTATTACCAGCTGCAAACTTACTGGGTTTCCTCTTATTAATGTTATCACTTGGCACAGAATTATAATGCAGGTTTAGCCAGTTATTTAGCCATCTGTGAAGTGGCTTAAACTCTGCAAGGCATGGTATTACACAGAATTCATATTAGTTTTGAGGAATACACAGTTCATGGTGCTGTCTGCAATTCAGTTAAATAAAAAGGAAGTCAGTTGGGATATTGCTATAGTTGGACTAATTACATATAATAGCATAGGAAAATATGGGGATTATGGATGAAACTAAATCCTTCAATAAAGTCTACCTTATGCTAGATGCTTTTGGATTCCCTTCCCCTCCTTGTCCTGCAATAAACTAGGAAAGAATTGAACCTCTTGCTAAATTGTTTTCCTTTAATTAGTCAGATTTCAAATAGAATATTTTTCATCCCTTGTCTTCATTTCCTGGCAGAGAGCAGAACAAATACATTAATTCCATTAAGAACCATTAGAGGAACAATATAGAATACTAAATCTGGTCAATAATAAACTGATCTATTGAATCATCTTGTAGTAAATTACAAATAATTTTAACAGCCCACAGGGTAAAGTATTTAAAACAAGATCAAACCTCTTTGGGTTTCACATGTAAGAATTAAAGGAATGAAATGGGCTGGAGTCTAAACACTGTTCTGCTCATTTATTCCCATGTGACCCCAACAGCGACTTCAGGCTTTGCATCACACAAGTGACGGCAAGAATTCCATTCCCATAAACCAGCATAAATTCATCAGTGTATCTATCTGCACCAGCCTACATTGCTGGAGGTACAGCTTTCTAAATAGTACACAAGAAAGATCAAGATGCTCAGAAACCCAGTGCTAACACTGGTGCAGAGAAACCTGAAAACAAATTTGGTTAGGTTGCCATTCTTCTTTCAGAAACAAACATCTTATTTTTAGTCTGTCACCAGATTTAAAAAGACTAAACGCAAAACTGAACTTATTTTTACACAAAAATCAAGTATTTTTTTAATTCCCTCAATAGAAAATTATGGCACAAAAAAATTAAGGGCTGTTTCTAATAAACACAGCAAGGAATGCCTGATATATAGTTAAAATTTGGGACTGTGGTGGTTCAGCCCCAAGCAGTGGCTGAGCACCACATGCCACTCACATACAGAGGAGAAAGAGAGAGAGCCTCTGGATGGGTTGGGATAAGGACAGTTTACTGACAAAATCAGTAAAAGGAGTACAATAACAGCTAATTATGCTCACACCCAGAGGTAACACAGAGTACTGCACAACCCAACACCCCAGCCACACCCCAACTACCCTGGAGGCACACAGGAGCCCTCCTCCCCAACCAGTCTCTTTTATGGAGGAGTGATGTCAGGTGGTGTGGAAAACAACCACAGCTAACTCAGCTCACCTGCGCTGGCTGCTTGGAGAGGTTATCTCTGGCCTGACCAGAACCAGGACAAGGACACATAATTATTTTGTCAAAGGAAAAAAAGTGATTTGCATGTTTGGATGGATGGGAGTGGCCATAATTTTTATGTTCCTTGTTTGAGATTTATATATATGAAAATATATACACATGTACACATACATACATGTATACAGATAAAATTCCGTCAAGGCTGTGTATAATCTTCAAGGAGACTGAAAGTTATTTCAGAAAGGAACAGAATGATCTGTTTGTGTCCATGGCGGATGGGATGAGGAGCAGTAGATTTAACAACATTAAGGAAAATTCAGATTAATCTTTATTAGAAGGATTTGTAAAGTGAAGCAATAACCAAGAGGGAACATACTAGAATAGATTATGTGGGGGGTGACAGAGTCTCCGTTTTTGGAGGCTTTAGCAAGCAAGCTAGAAAAAAAACCTAGAAAAAAAGTATAGTTAATCCTACATTAGAGGAAGAAAGCAGGTCACATGCTCTCTTGCATCCTCTAGACACCCAAAGTAGTGTATATCCTTCTGGAGGCCAAAGAATTTAAGTTTAGGTGTGTGAGAGTGCATCCACATAATTGTTTTAGATTGGCTCAGGAAGATGCTTTCCAAGTGAATTTTGCAATTGTTTTCATTCACTGCACCCTGGTTTGCAGAGCAGAGAGGTCTTGGGAGGCATTCAATTCCCTTTAGGTAAAACTGAACTGGAAGATGAACTCTGGTATCACACAATGAATTGCAGCTGCTATTTGGTAATCAGCTCATGCAGTCAGAATAAATTTGTCTGGAGAAAAATGACTATTGTACAGACAAAGGCCCTTGCACTGTCTGTTTTGTTGTACAGAGCCTCACCTGTTAGACCATTCTCCTTGCTAGTGCAAACATGACTTTAGGCTGTTACTAGTTATGTCCATATGTTCCAGAGGAACCGATGCAGCCAGGATCTGTTGTACTTCTGGGTCCTGTACCACAGACACAAAGAAAACCAAGCAGAGGAAAATAAAAGGAGAGACAGAATTCAAGATAAGCCCTTTTTAGTTGCTTTTATAAGCAGGAGTTTTATTAGACCATATTTATACCATATATTATATAAAGTATACACATCTCTATTTTTATATATATGAAAATAGATTCAGAACATTGAGCTTCAGACAAGTTGAAGGCAAGTCAACAGACACCGGGAGTTTGCTCAGGCATCACCATTTGTCGTCTTTCCTGAATATATTATTTTCCAAAATAAAGATTTCCTGATTCATCTCTGACCCATTCTTTATTTTGGAAAGAAACTATCTTTATAAAATGGTAGGTCACCAACAGAACATGTTAGTAGATCTCCTTACAATATGATGGTCTCTCTGCTCTCATGGCCCCCCATGCTTTTGTCCATCATCCAGCTGCTAATACATAAGCACAATAGACTGGGATATAAATAACTGTGAAGACACAAAGAACAGGCCTAGGACTGACTTCTGGTTTCTCTGGCATTAGAAGCTCTTTCTGTTAGACCTCAAGTTGTTTCCAAATGTTTGAAGGGGTCTTGTCTGTCTTGGTGATTCCAGGCCTGGAGGTTGGTGGCCCTGCCTGTGGCAGGGGGGTTGGAGCTCTATGATCCTTGGGGTCCCTTCCAACCCAGACCATTCTATGATTCTATGATTCTGTGATTTTCAGAGCATTTCATACTGCTCTGAAACCCACAGAAGAGCACAGCCATGGCCAAACACTTTTCCTTTCTACAGAAATGTACACAAAAAATGGCTTCTAGCTAGGAGAACTGGTTTATAACAGGGAAAAGGAGTCTGTGGTCAGGAGCAGATAGCAACAGAGAAATTGGAACATTAGAAGGACAGGAATGGGTCTACTTTCACAACTTTTTTCTGATTTTTGCAAACTGCAGAGGCCTGCTGAGTGAGATAGGACAATGTGCTAAAGCAAAGATTAGCCAAGGAGTATTGCATTCAGGCTGGTTCCTGTATTCAAAATCAAGCTGTGCTTCTGCACTTTTCCACTTAAGAAAAGGTAAAGTTAAAAGAGGTTTCATGAAGCTTATGTCTAATTACTTTTGAAATGCAGTGTCCTTGGAAAGAGCTAAATGGTAAACCAGAGTATCTGCACCTTGGCTGAGATGCTAATATAAAAGTGCAAGAGTGATTATAGACATTCAGGGACAGCTTTACTCATTCTGACATAACGACATAAAACTTATTGGCCTAAAGATGACCTGACCCCTTGGATTCCTTCTCACAAAGGCTTTAAATTCTTCTATGAAATGGGCATAGTAAGGCTGGAGGATAAAATCAGTGTCAAAATACTATAATACCCTGAGATGATGACAAATGGAAATTTCTGTACGCATGTACGGCAAATACGCACTTTGGAGCCACAAACACATGCACATATATGCACACATATATAGTAATTACTGGTAAGTTAGCAACAAGCTCTGTTAATAATTTGTCAGAAATCTGACCAAAATAGGAAATGGTGAATTGTCTAAAATGCAAAAAGTGGCTCCTCTGACCAGTTATTGCATAATTATGGGATAATTCACAACTTGCAGTCTGCAGAATTTTTATGATCCAGCTGCAAGGTCTTGCACATCTGTCCTCTCCTGGATTCTCTCTAACTGGGGGGGGGGGACTCTTCAGAGTAGCCAAGGCAGCCAAAAGAAGAGGAGGATGGATATTATTGAGGATGCATATGTTTAGGAAAACCCGAAGTCTTAAAAATCCGGCAATATTTGTTTCTCTGTCTCACAAAGCCATTTTTCTTTCTCTTAACACAGTGCTGCTCCTATTAGCTTTGATTACAGAAAAGCACAATCACCTATTCAAATAATGAAGGACTGTCTTCTCTTTTAAACACACTGTGTGCCAGTAGCCTGCAGTATTTCACTAGAGACTGAGGCTAATCAGAAGATAGCACACCCAGCAAGGAAGAAGATAAAAAAAAACCCAAACAACCCAGCACATTCCTGTGTGAAATGTTATATTCAGCTTGTCTCAGAATCAGACACCAACTTCCACCCTCTGCACGCGTGTGAGTGGGTACCCAACAGCACCACAGGGTATCGTTACCTCCTGCCCAAGCAGCCATGGTAGAGTTTCTAAATTTCACCTGAGGTTAACTCTCTGATACACAGTCCATCCTCACCAGCTGCTTACCAGCACCTGTACTGCTCAACTGCAATAAATGTTGAGGAAAGGGAGACTCTTGATGCAGAGCTGTTCCAGTGCTACCTTTTGTCTCACTCCAGGCCTTGAGGGCCATATAACTAAAGTTTCATAAGGTTCATCATGCAGCCAGATCCCTTCCACAGAAATAGCTAGGCTTTGGGACTGACATTTTTGGAGAGGAACAGATTTCTAGCTCTGAACGTTGGACAATAAACCCCACTTTTTGCAAACAACAAAGGAACCTTTATTAAGGCATAAGTCCGTGATCTTGACTGGGTTGTATAAGATGGCATTAATTTCATACTCAGTGTCCTTTTTCCACAGAAAGAATGAATGATTCTTCAATCAGGAGCTTATCTTAAAGGTACAGACCCTTGTTCTTTTCACAGTCCCTATCCAAAATAACCTGTGGAACTAAAAAATAAACTATTTTTACTCTCACATTTCATGCTAGTATTGATTGAAATGAAAAGTAACTTTGACACATGCAGTTTTACTCATTTATTTAGGGAAATGTCAGCATGTTATTTACAGTGAATATGGCAAAGGACTGATCCTTTATTGCCTGCTTAAGCCTTTCCGGGTATCACATGTCCTGAGTTTTTTTAGGGAGAAGACACAAGAAAAATGAATGTTGTGCAACCAGCATATAAATATTCCGCTGCATATTATTTGTGACAGTTGGCTCTCATACAAGTTCAGGTGAATTCCTCACAGCCATGTAAGTGTTTGAGGAAGTTGACAGTTGCTGCAATAACTGGTGAATACATAGTTCAGGTTAGAAATGTGTACAGGAGATAAGGTTACAGATGTTTTCCAGAATGTAGAAAACAAAAGGCCAGTTATTTAACTGCTGCAGGTCATGGAGGACAGGAGAGCCAGAGTTTTGTGACAATGTTTGTGTGAATGATCCCATGTGTCTTCTCAGGGGAGCATTTTTTTAACATACAAAAGCCCAAATCAACTCACTAACAGCAATCCAGAATTCTAAGGAAAAAAAAAATCCTGCTCCTAGAGTAAACTGAAGCAGTTTTTTTCTCCTGCTGAGGTGATGTTTTTATTAGCCTTATTGACGTAGTCTCTAACTACAGCAATCTCTACCTCTCATATAAACCATGAAGTTCTTCATGCAAATGTGTGTGAGTAGAGACTGCATGAGGGTATTTTTCTTAACAAGGTAATTACTGCATGTCATTCATTAGGTCATTGGAGGCTGCCGCACAATGGGACTTTGTTCTCTGCTTTGCTGGGCAATTCAATTCTGACAACAGAGCTACTTATGCAACAGCACAGTTGCAGTCCTTCCTTTAGAAAATCATAACAAGAGAAGTTTTTATTTTTAAATGTATTGCATAGTCTTAAAAAAAATACATATATGTATTCTGCTGTACTGTTATACTCTCCAAGGACAAATTATTTTTGATTTTAAAAAAAACGGAAATTAACTGACAAGTAAACCCAATCTAAATAATGAAACAAAACCCCAGAAATTATGTTATTTTATATTTTATTTTATTTATGTAATAGAATTGCCTTTATCACTTTGATTTGAAACCTCTAAGGTTCACTAAGATTACATTTTTAAGCTTTTCTCTGCAACTACGGGGAAATTTTCCTCTTAGCTGAAAGTTATGATTGGCATGGACTCAGGATTTGTGGCTAAAAGGAAAACATCAGATATCGTAAGAGTCATGATGATATCATACTAAAGTCACCTCAAAGATCCTGGTAGTGAGTCCTGAGTTGGTTGCAGGAATTGCTGGCATGAGGAAATGACTGAGTGACCTAGGTGCCCGAATCAGGGTTCCTGTCATGAAACAGGGACTGGGGACAATACCTCCACAATGATTGTAGAGCATGTGCTGAGTCAGAAATACTCCACTATGTCTGTAGCCCTTGTAAGGCAAAGAACCTGTAGTTGAATGTACAATGCTGTTCTGCTCCTTCTTCTTACTCTGTCATCCCTCTGTGCTTTTCCCACCTTTGCCTGAGTGCAGTACACAGCTCGGGTCCTTTGGCACCCACTATTTTCCAGAAAATATCCCAAGAGATTTTTTTTTTTAATCTTATATATTGAGGAAAAATGGTTTATTGTGCCATGGGTTGTGTTTCGCATGTCTCTTCTCTTACCCCCTCCCAGTCCTCCAGCCCAGGAGCTATGTAACAGTATGAGTGTGTATCCTGTACTGGAACTGGAATATCAGCTTCCCTGAGAGAGCAGCGAAGAAGAACATGAAAAGGTCACCTCTGTGGTAAAGTGCCCTTGCACCTTTCTGCTGGGAAAATATAAGGCTTCTGTCGACTTTGCAGAACAAATCAGAAACAGAACAGTTTGGATCGAGGCTTCCCCTTTCCTTCAGATGCCAGAGACCAATCCCCTTATATAAACTGAAATGTAAGAAAGTCAACATTAACACTTAACCTAGGTTAGGGAAAATATCTACAGACTGTAGTGTTTTCAGTCATAGAGTGACCATGCTTGGAACGTGTACTTGATAAGCATTATCAGTCCGGTCTTCATGAATCTGAATTCTGTTTTGCTACATAAGCACAAATCTGGAGCAGCTCCATTGGTTTATCTGCATTCTTACCAGGGTTACTGAGAATAAAGTCAGGATGAGACTCACACCAGATTTTATCATCTGATTTCTAAATGGAGATGTATGCCCTTCAACATGTAAAAGGACTATTGGTGCATCTTCATTTTAATGGAGTTTCTTACAGGTTGCTAATATGTTCCTTTGGACTCACTTCAAAATACAAGAGGAGAGGCAATTCCCACTACTGGGAATAAAGAAATTATTGTTTGAGATGTGTTCTACCAAAATATGTGGAAAGATTCTGTGGGAAGTGGCTTTGATTGAGGAATGCATTAATTTTAAACAATACTAATTAAAAGAGCATATTAAGAGGATATGTTTTTGTGAACGGTTAAGTGAAAAAAAACTTCATGTCTTGAGTAAGTCACCAAGATGTGTGGGAAAAGGGCTGGTGGAAGACTTCTCAGCGGTGGAAGCAAAATGGAATTATTCTGCCTCAAGGAGAGCGGTAAACGGAAGGCAGCTTTTGCTGGCAAGAAGGTATCTGTTAGCCTACTTTCTTCTTTTCCCTTCATCTCCATCTCCCCATTTCTTGTTGCAGGAGCTGCTTCTCAGACTCTTTGGCCCATTGCTTGGAAAAAAGGTTTTTGTACCACGTAGCTTTGTGTAATGTAGGTAGAACAGCCTACTGCAGTCCCTTTTTGAGACACCTGCTGTATCTCAGCACTCATCCTGGCTTTGAAAATGCCTGTTTTGCCCACACCTACAGTGACAAGTGTCTGACCTTCCAACTAGATGCATCTCATTGATTTAAGCAGCTTGCTTTCCATATACTCAAGAGCAAAAAGTGTCAAAGTCCCTGGGCTGCTCTACGGTAACCATCTCTGCATTAACTGTCTAGAAAAACTGAGTCCTTAGACATCTAGTGCAGGTGTCTAGAATTAAATTTCCTGTATAGCTGCATTAATATGTAAACACACTCATTCAAATTCCCCTTCTCCAGCAACTGTCCTGCTCACAAGAAGAGATCTGCAGAAAACTGATCAACCCATACAAGTTATTCCTGCATATTTTGGGCTTACTTAGGGTGTAATCTAAATTTTAAACTCAGTTTTAGTGATTGACCAAAGAACCCGGTGAACTGATAGAAAATTTCATGTGAGGTCCAAAAATAAGACTGAAGCAGCAGCTTTTGCAAGTATCTTCAAGATATTTAAAGCAGTAATTGGTATTGATTTTTCTTTATTGAGGATGAAAGCTCGTGTCCAATCTTGCTTATTTGCAAGAATACGTTAGTAGTAGAAGTACAGGGATGTTGAGAAGCATATGTTCAAACACAAAATTTTGGATTAACTTCAGAGGAAGTTTAAATGATCCATTTGTTCTTCATAATATATTTTATTTTATAGGATTTATTTTTAGTGAGATACAAATAATCAAGTTCTAAAAATATAACATTTTTCATCTTTCTGGCAGCTCAAGTTACTTTTTTTAATACCTAAGATATTGACTATCTGGGTTTCAGTATGCATATTAGAAATTACTTGTATCTTTAGCCTGGAGTTTAAAGCTCCACTCATATCTGAGCCTCTCATACTTTTTTTTTTTCCCCCTTAAGATCTTTAATCCTAAAAATGCCAAACTTCATTTAACTACCCAAAAAGTAAACAATTTTTCCTTTTGTAAAAATCAAATGTTATATACTTGAGTGAAGATAGACTTCAAAGTTAAAATGAAACTTGTGTAGTTAGTTCTGGACTGCATCACAGTTTTACTGATTACCAGGCATTATGTATTAAGGGAACATGGGGGGAAAAAAAATCTGTGACTTGTGAAGTTTGTAGCACAAAGTATGAAAACTGAAAAAATACAGAAGATTCATATCTCAAGAACTTTTACATCTGAACGGTCCACTGTTGGTGACCTTGCATATATACCTAGAGTATAACTGAGACCAAAGTTAAATCAAAACTCAGAGCATCTCAATCTGATTTAAGTAAAACATGTGTTTGTTGAAAAAACAAAATTGCTTTACTAAAATAACAGATCCTGATATGATCTTTCAATAGGATAAGATCCTGTGTTGTAAATGGATGTATTTGCAGTTTGAAATACTGAAGTCGTATTTTGTATATTTTGGAAAGGAATAGTCACACCACATGAAATACTGTAGCATTTTATGTTTTACAACATAGAATGTGTATGTGAAGGTTTTCCTTATCCCTACAAAAAAGCCCTGATGACGCACTTTCTATATGGCTTCCTTCCAAAGAGTTCTTGCTATCAAATCAAGCTTCATAAATTCTTCAAATGTTTTTTTTCTATTGAGAACTCAGTGATGTATGAGAATTATGTAGGCTTCCCTTTTGTTTGAAAGAGTTATCCCGGTCATCCTTATATCCTTTGGGGATTAACACTCAGTGGAAAACATGAGCATTAATTTCTGCAGGACACCATCCTAGCCATAGCAATATTTATTTCTGAAGTTTTAAAAGGTTATGCAAATTTCTATAAGAAATTCCCATCTGAAGAGTGTAAACACCACCTTATCTTCACAACCTTGTAATATAAAAAAAAAGGTAAAAAAACAAAGTTGCGGTTAAAAAAAATAAATAAATAAATTGTGGATATGCTTTTCTGGTAAATGCACATAGAATACTTCTACCACAAACATATTTTGGATAATGAGAGCTGCAAGGACCAGGAGGCAGCATCAGCCTCCCTTCCAAAGTATAACATTTATTGCCTTAGCTGTCAGAGCTGAATGGATTTAGCATGCAGCGCTTTTAACTTGTTAGCTGTTATATGCTTGACATGTGGCATGAGCTTAAAACCATTTGGAAGCAGAGGCTAAAGCAGGCTTCTGCACAGTGAGGGATGACATTGCTGGAGCAAACATTACAGCACCTGTGCCTTTCAGATGCTGTTTTCCATCCTACTGTGAGAAACCTGCCTGTGTGGTGTGAGCCTGCATTTTGGAAATGCTGTCTGCTCATCTGCAGGGCAGGTGAGAGAAAACCAGCCCATGCTTTCCTGGCCCCCATCAATCTGAAAACAGGTGCCTTGGAAAGGAGAGGAATTGTGTTCACTCTCACCTGAGATATCACCAGTGGCTCCATCCAAAAATTATTATGATATAAAATATGTTAATATAAAGCAAAACCAGCAAGAGATTTGGCACTCTGTTCACCTGGAGTAAGATGTCATGTGCTCTGCTTTGGAAACAGCAAAGCAGCACTCCTACCATAGCAGTCAGACTGTATTTTTTCTTCTCTGTAGCTGCTGGCTTGAAGCAAGAAGTACTAGGAAAAATCCAATATTGTACATGGGGTAAAAGACCCAACAGATTAATTTGTTGGCCTCCTCTGGACTTAAATTCTATGAATATCAGGCATAAATGCAAATCCAACAGCCATAAAACTAGTGATAAGTTTGTCTTTCCTTTTCTACTGTTACTATTTCCCAACATCCTCCACAGCTGTTTTGTTTTTTAAATGTCTCAGGAAAATTGCACTGTTATCAACAGATGTGGGTTCATCCAGATTAAGAAGGGATTTTTATTCCAGGCCTTCAACTCTCTCCCAAATAATATCCTGCTGGTATTCTTGTGTGTTGTACCAGCTCTGCACCCATTCACTCATCTCCCTGAGTCTCAGCTGGTGAAAATAACACAAAGGAGAAGAATTCTTTCATGGTCTTCAGCTTTCTTTGCAAGGACAAGAGTGCCAGAGAGGAGTACATCTGTCCACACTGGGCAGTTTTAAAGGAAGCTTTATCCTGTAATTGTTATACAACACTTATGTAATATGTATTGTCTAATCTAAACTTAGCAAAGGAAATAATAAATTAATCTCCACTTAACTCTCAGGTTGGTAAATATCCATTCAAGAGATGCTGTTCTTTATCTGTGTTCAATAGTATTTTATGTGAAATAATCATGTGGGATTATTCTCATGATGCCCATGTGCCTCACATTTATTTAAAATACCAATTTAAATGTGGTAGACAGATTTCCTGATATTACAAATAGAGGACAATGGCCTGGTCCAAGCAGGAAGGCACATCTTTCTTTTAAAAGTAGAATATCTATCCATGCTTCTTCTTCAGAGATAGCAAATAACTGGAGCTCCAGCAAGGTATGGAAGACACAGCTAGAAAATGCTGTTCAGGTCTAGACACTTCTCAGGCCTGACTCTTAGAGCTAGACCATTAGCTGGTTAAGGAATGGGCATTTCTCCAATCTCAATGGTGTCTTCACCTTTGAATGACATACTTTCTGATTTATGACCTGGGGAAATAGGAGAGAATGCACAGATTATTAGAAGCTCTATGAGATTGGCAAGAATGGGATTTCCTTTCCTCTTTGTGTTGTTCCTATGCATTGCCATTCTCTGGTAGCTTATGGTTTAAAAAAAAAAAAAAAAGAGCAAGACCCTGCTATACACTCCCTGTGGGGTGTGGCCCTTAGACTGCAGTGTTGATCTCTCCTTAGTTTTCAACCTCTGACTCAATGACTTCTTAAATGCTGCATGCAAATCGGAACTTTTCAACTAAAAAGGAAGGGCAGCCCCCGATTCTCTATCTCAGCATGTACCCAACCAAGGCTATCTGAAGCATCTGTACTGGATTTCCTTGAAAGAGTTTTCAGACTCTTAGACCAACTCTTGCATATTTTAACAGTGGAAACCTACTTTATTAAAAACTAAAGTCAGAGGTTTCACTTTCCAGTAGACACTCCTTGCAAAATGTAAAAGGCACTTCCACTCTACGCAGTCAGATAACATAATTTTGGATTGAGCAGAGCTTCAGGCTAGTACAGGTGCTTGACACCACTGAACTGGTGACCACTGGGAGCAAAAAGTACTGCAAGAGCTTAGGGGAAGAAATACCTTCACTGTTAGGCATCACCTGGAAGGAGTTTTTAAACCTGGTTTATATTGAAGTCAAGTGCTTAAATTCAAACAGACTAAAAAGAGATTTGCCCAGAAAGCCTCTGAGGAAGGGTTGAGTAAAGTAATTAATCCAAGTCTTGGGGTTAACAGCTGCCACAGTGACTGATACAGCAAGAAACAGTAATTCCTTTCACTGCAGGAGCAGAGAGAAATGTCATTTGTGAAGGAAGAAGAGAAACCAGGTGTCCATCAAGGTCCCTTTTGATTTTACAGATCTATGAAGAGGTAAAGCCTCAGTAGCTATTACTCAGTAGCTATTACCAGTTTTAGTATATAGCTTGCTGACACATGAACAGCTCTCCAGTGCTGCCATCATCCCTCACTATTTCTTCTGTTCCTTTTATTTGTTTGCTAACCCAAATCATCACACTTCGCCTTCAAAGAACAGCCAAACCCCTGAGGGCAGAGACTGTCTCTTACTCTGTTTGCACAGAGCACAGCATGATCCTGACAGGAGCTGCAGGAGCACACAAGCTTAACTACATTTATCAAATACTCCCAAATAAGAAGGAGCATTTCTGAGGGAGCTAATAAGCTCCAGCGATCCCGGGGAAGTGCAGGCTGGAATTTTGTTTGGGATTTTTGTGCTGGGTTTCTGTGTTTTGTTTTCACAAGAGCCATGGGGTCAGCGCTGAGCTGCATCAATGCTGCTTCTGCCCTGGCATAACAGCGCTGTATCCAGGTTGCTTCAATCTGAGGTTTGATTTTTATTTTCTTTTCAATCCAGGATTTTGTTAGCTAAACATGCTTTATTTATTTCATATGCTTTGAGGTTCTCTGAGCGTGTTCTCAGGATTTTAAACTTTTTACCCTAGTATCTCGGAAGCTGGCATCTACTGGCCCCAAAATCCACCTGCTACTTCTCAAGTTGCTATCACAACTAAATATATTCTTTTGCAGAATGCTTGAGAGGGTGGAAGACCTGCCTTATGAAGATACTGTTCACAGAGAATCCCATCATCTACTTGTATGGTGAACCTTTAGGAGGCTGGGTCTGCTCTTTCCCTTAAAAGACAAAGTCCTCACAAATCACAGGAAACTGATGTATCAATTTTTGAAAGTAAAGCATATTTCTACCTTATTAAGTAACTGCCTAAACAGTCTCTCTTCAGCTTCAGCTGCTAAAAACTATTGAAGAAAGAGCAACTATTCTCTCTTTTTTTGCAACTTTCAAAATCTTCATGTAAACTATTTGGAAAGATCACCATTTAGCTTCTTAATTGGACTGCAGACTGGTTACCAAGCCAGGCAGCTTTACTGTTGAAGTGATGGTCCCTTTTGTTACTTCTCTGACTACTGGGTAGTGCACCACCTACATGACTAGCTTCAGGGAAAGGCCAGCTCGGACATAGCAGTGTCCTCCTGGCAGGTTACTAAAATTTCAGCCCAAAAATGTGAAAAAACAATGACAGCAAAAGGCTTGACGTCCGATCACAGAATCACAGAATATTAGGGGCTGAAATGAATCTTGAAAGATAAGTCCTCCCCCCGCCAGAACAGGATCACCTAGATTAGATCACACAAGAACATGTCCAGCTGGGTTTTGAATGTTGCCAGAGAAAGAGACTCCACAACCTCTCTGAGCAGCCTGTCCCAGTGCTGGTTCACTTTCACAGTGAAAAAGTTTTTTCTTATGTTCACATGGAACCTCCTGTGCTCAGCTTGCACCCATTGCCCCTTGTCCTATCATTGGACATTGCTGAGAAGAGCCTGGCTCCATCCTCCTGAGACTCACCCTTTACATATTTATAGACATTAATGCGGTCACCCCTCAGTTTCCTCCAGGCTAAAGAGACTTGATGTGCCTAGAGACTGAACTGAGGATAAGTGGTTCCATCACCTTCCCAGGGATGGAGGTGAGGCTGACTGGTCTATAGCTACCTGGGTCTTCCTTCTTGACTTTTCTGAAGACTGGAGTGACGCTTGCTTTCCTCCAGTCATCAGGCACCTTTCCCATTTCCCCTGGCTTACCAAAGATGACGGAGAGCAATGATTTCCCACCAGCTCCCTCAGTACATCCCATCAGGACCCATGGATTTATGGATGTCCAGACTGTTTAATTGATCCCTAAGCCAGACTTCATCAACCAAGGCAAACTCCTCATTTATCCTGACTTCCTCTGGGGTCTGGGGCTCCTGAGGACAGTTGCCACCAGCATAGACAATGTGGAATTTGGAGTTTCCTGGGAGCTGTGTCTGTACCCAGCACTTCTGAGCTAGAGAGGTCAACTCTCAAAACCCCACATCAGCCAGTGCTCCCTTATTCTAATTGCTGCAGTTCAGCAGAGAAACTCAGTTGATGTGCTTTCCACTGCCGGGTTTCTGGAATCTCATTAATAACCAGAGCCACACAGGCTACCTTTATTCTCTGAAAAATTCACTCAGCTTGAAAGTAATGTGCTGTTGCTATAGATATTTTTCTTAGTTTACTGTATTCTGTGATTTCTGAGAGCCTTTGTATTGGTGGAAGCCAGGGGACAGAGAATTCATCTACATTACTTCCGCAAGTCATCCTTCCTCAACTGAACAGGAAGCAAACTATGATTTCTTTCATATCCTTTATGGAACCCCACAAACATAAAGACAGATTATAACTGTTCACCTGAACAGCTGGTGTGTCTTGTATGGATTTTTCCAGAATCTAGCAGACTAATGCAACTGTGGCATTCCACAAGCAGTTTGTATGCAAAGTCTGTTTGCCAGCACTATGAGACAAATACCGTTGTCATATATCACTTTAAAAAAAAAAGTACATAGTTTTGATTTGGCTTCTTTTTTTTTCATTCTCAAAGGAACTTGACTCAGCATCAGTTTTCCTGTAACTATAGAAAATAATACATGAACTCAAATCTAAAGAAAATAATACTGTACATAGAATAACACTGTGGTGCTTTTTGACTGACATAATTTCTCGTGTTGAATGCCAACAAGGTGTAGAAAGTCAAAGTCTGTTTCCAAGTTCTGCAGAATAAGCAGCTTGTTGCTCTTAGGACAAATTTTATGAATATTGAAGACTGCTTCCCCTCTATACAAAATCAAGGTATCTGTGACTAAAGCAGCCTGAACACACAGCACCGAAGTGGATAGTTTTTGCCAGAACCAGGGAGCTTGACACACAATACATGAGAAATCAACTTTGGTTATTGAAATATGGCACAAACTGTGCTCACTTCAGCTCCCACAAGATTTTACACTGAAATCTCACCTCTAGAAAACCAAGCTCCCTGAATTTCAGGGGAAACTCCATAATGATCAGTATAGATGAGTTTGAGACAATTATAGTAGTTCACCTTTTCGTAATCCCTCAAGCAAAGCCTGCTGATAAAAATGAAAGTATTTTCACAAGAGCTGTTGATTATACTCTTATACTAAATCAAGTATTGCTTTTCAATTAGACTGTGGTTTGCTCAGTCCTACAAGTCAGCAGGAAAGTTAGAAAAGTCATTGCTGTGGCTTAGCCCCAGCCAGTTAACTGAGCACCAGGCAGCCACTTGCTCACCCCATCCCTCCAGTAAGATGGGGAAGAGAATGTAAAAAAAACTTGTGGGCTGAGAAAAAGACAGTTTCATAGGATAACAAAGGAAGAAAATACTAATAACAATAATTTTAAAATACATATTTATATATTCAAAACCCCTGATGGACAAATGCAATTGCTTACCACCTGTGGAGTGAAAACCAAAAACGAATACTGGATGTCCAATCTGGTTTTGAGCAGTGATCTTGACTACTGGATAGCTTCCCCCAGTATTACGTGCCTAGCCCAATGCCATATGGTATGGTGAGGGTCAGCTGTCCTGGCCAACCTACTCGCTGGTGGGGTGGTGTGGGAAGCAGAAACGTCCTCTATTAGCATAAGTGGTTGCATGCTGTATGTCAAGCTGACCTAAGCAGAAACTGATACAACATTATTATTTCAAAAATCTGTGAAGTGGAGATAAATTAAGGCAAACTTTCGGCTCACTTCAGTTGCTACCTGAAGTTTTCCCTCATCTTTTCATCTTCTAAACACTTCCTCCATGCTGTTGCTAAAACCTGTGTTTCACTTTGTTCCTGTCTGCTGAGACAGAAGACTCTCCCAGAATGTGTTTATCTTGTACGAAGAACAACAAAAAAGTACTGCAAAACAAGCTGAAGTTGTTCAGCAGGTTTCTACTTTAGCAGACAACGTTACTGCTCTATACACTATGGTGTGTTAGTGGCAAATACTAAAACTTTCTTTTCCTAAGAATTTTTGGGGGGGTTGCTAAAAATTTATAAGGTAAAGCATAGTTATAACTATCTGACCTACAAAGCTTCTTAATGAGATCCAGCATGGATAAAAATTCCCATATTCCATTAACGATTTAGATTTGCAACAGAACATACAAGAAAAGAACAGGAAAACCTTTTAGCCAAAAAAGGTGGAAATATCAATAAGGTCTCACAGCTCTCACAGCCTTCATGCAGGGACCAGGCCTGAGGCTTTTGCAATTGCACCTAGACGTAGCCCTTGTCCCTGCATGTAAGACTCTACTGCAGGAAAACAGCAGCTCATTAGCCCTTTATACGAGTGTACCCCACAAAAACTTTAAAGTTAGGACAATTTTTGGATGCCCGATGTATGAAGGCTGTAGCCTTTCATTTTCAAGAATGCTGTCTCCTTACTGCCTTACATAACTTTGCCTGCAGTGACTCCTAGACTCTTGAGGTGCCATTTGGACTGGGAAAAGAAAAAGGAGAACTTTTATGTTCTATTGGGAAATGTGGTTGAAGAATGGGATTCTGGTTACTAAGGGGCAAAGGAAATCTCAACTTTGTGAGGAAGCTGCAAGTAGAAGTGATTGAAAAATCTCAGGGTTTATAAAACATGATACATTAAAATGATGAAGCATTTAATGATTTATCTCTATTTTTCAGTCTTAGGTGTTTAGAAAACAGTTGTTTTCGGAGTAATTTGTCCAGTAATTCTGGATATACCCACACTAGTAAATAAAGCATTGCCAGAGAGCATTGTTTGGTCAGTGAGAATCAATAGCTTGTTTTGACAAACTGCGATGGACCCAGGTAAACCATTCAGTCCCCTTGTATGACCCTGGAACAACCTGGATGTCAGCCGTGGCCAAGGACAGAGGCTGAAGGTGGCTGCCATGTTCTGGAGGAACAGGACAGATACGGGCTGTCTCATACCTGTTGATCTCTGTGTCAACCTGGCCACATGAATTTTTAATGCAGTTGTAGTGTAAACCTCTAAAACCTGAAAAGCTGGTGATTTCTTACTTTTACTTTGAGTTTTATTTCTCTCACTTGTAACTCAGCCAGACTTTTAGGGACACTACAGCTCAGTAGCAGCACAAACTTCCACATAATTAACAGAAAGAGATTAATAAATGTCAGCAGGCTAAAGCAGCCTGCTACAGACTTCTATGATTATCCACATATTTCATCAACTACTTCAGTGTTGCTCCCTCCATGATTAGGCTCTGATAAAAAATGTCCTTTTCCAGAACATAAAAGCAATATTTATCAGTTCTGTTAAAGTTGACTACATAGTTCTCATTCACAAGCAAATTACTTTATTGGCACAACGTAATTTTATTTACCAGGAAACAAAATTCTTCAACCAGAATAACTGGTTGTTGCTTTTATTTCTCAAAGTTACAATGAAGTGAGCTTTCAGAGAATAAAGTAAATATTTAATTAGTAACAAGTTATATAAAACAATTACCTCTATAGGAAGTGCACTTCCCTTTCTTTACGTAAGAGACTCATTGTTCCCAGATAGGAATTTTTCCAAAATAATGGCTGTATGTTACACTTACATGAAAGGAGGGAATGTCATCCACCAGTAGTGCTCATAAGTAATACAGAGCCATTATTGCTTTCTCTTTTGGCAAATGTTGCTCAGAAAATCCAATGTATATTAAATATCCGGTGCATGTTAAAGAGGTTTGTATCACACGATGCTGTCTGTTATAACTCCTTATTGTATTGAAATCAATGTATTGATACAGCAGGATACATTGGTGCTTTTACTAGCTGATGTATTCAGAAAAGTACCAACACCTGACTGCTCTAAATCACTGTCCTTAGAGCCAGAATTATAGAACGGACAAGCATCTCTAAAACCATGTAAAACTGAAAGGAATGAGCTGCCCCAAGTTCTTATTTTGCCTAGGTAATTTTTTTGCTGCCCACTGTACCCCTCCCATCTTCCCGGGGGTCCCTGTCCTACCCTCCTCCAGCACAGCTCACAGCATTTTCTTCTGACAGTCACTAAAGCCATCGCAGCCTTGTCTCCCTCTGTGGCTTCTTTCATGAGCAATGCAAAA
This sequence comes from Zapornia atra, assembly GCA_013400835.1. Taxonomy (NCBI): domain Eukaryota; kingdom Metazoa; phylum Chordata; class Aves; order Gruiformes; family Rallidae; genus Zapornia; species Zapornia atra. The sequence goes on along the minus strand of VZTU01014779.1, from coordinate 28,883 downwards.
CAATTAGCAGTAGTTAAGATCAATTATCTACTAAGACAGATAGCCTCACTGGGCTTCAGTTACTCTTTCTGAAGCTCTGCTCAGTCAATGACAGTCACAGATAACTTCATTGGCCAGAGACTGAAACAGCCAGAAAGGGCCTTCTTACAGGGTTGTCAGGAGCATTGGGAAAAGAGGGCAGAGTCACAGAAAGGACCCGAAAGGTCAATATCTACAAAAGAGAAAGGCTCCCACACTAGCTGAGGAAAGCAGTGAGAAATGGCCTCCTGAGGTTGTTTGCAAGCCTCATTGGGGATCTCTGACATGGGATGTTTCTCAGAGGGGGCACTGTGGTGGCACTGTGTCTCAGGGCTGATGTGGGAGCTTGCAGGGCAAACAGGGGCAAGCTGATATAATGCAGAAAGTTGTTGGGGCTGTCTGTGCCACAGGCCTGCTGGCCCACAGAGATGTCCGTGAAGTCACTTTATCTTGTCTATGGTCACTTTGGGCACAAGTTCTGCACGTTGACTCCCAAAGGTGGAGTCCACAACTCTGTAACAGCTTCAATACGGAAGCAAGCCCCAGCACTTACTGTGCCCAGGGTCATGACTACAGAGACTCAAGGAGGTGAGTTCTAGATCCTTGTTTGTCTACTTTCATTTGTTTTTACTGTTAGGGGACACTGAAAGTACAAAATGTGAACCTACATGTACTGGGATGTTCTTACCTATGTAATCTCTTCCATTGAGTGGTGTTTTCTTAGTAATCTACAGGACAGATGGCCTCCCCCAAATAATCAGCTACAACATAGGCTCTTTTCAGTAGCCTTGAGCGGGTTAGGCAAAATGAGAACTTTCTTCATAGTAACATGAGATAAAGTAATCTGACAAGCTATCCTGTAACTGTTAAATCCACAGGTGATTTACAGAGAACTACCCATACTTAAAAATAAGCACTAACTGAAGGGTTCAGTTGGCTGGGTACCAAAATTCTTAGATCTTGGAGTATCAGACCCTTTATTAGTGCATGGGGTATTGATAAGCAAGGTAGAATCGAGGAAGTATTACACTATAATGCTATTATGTACCCACATGGCTTCATTATCTTTATTCAACTTCTGGTTTTAATTATGAAAGTATTTAGCTGTTTTATACCAATAGTTACCTCAGTTATACGGATGACTAATGTTATGCTATAAACTCTCCTTTGTCCTTCCTGTCTCAAAGACATGTAAAATGATTGATAGAGATAGTCAGATTCTGAGGTTTAAAAAGTGCACTTGAGATATCTGAAAATGGGAAATCCCACTAGCTTGTTTTTTTCCCCCCCTTTTTGTCTAATGAAGCAATCTATTTTTAAATTAAAATATCTTAAGTTTACGAGTGCCAGGAGGGATTTACTGGAAACGTAATGACAGCTGTGATGCTGGCACTCATACTAAAATTAAATGCATACAAAAGATCTCTTCTGTGATTACATAGAAATATTGTTTGTCTGTTTAACTGGCCATAGGGCTTGATAACAAGGATAATAGTCATCCTTACTGGCAGTGTAGAGCTTTGTCTTTCAGAAGTACTCTCAGATTAAAGTATCTCTTACCAGAGCACTCTGGAAGTGTGAAAGAACTGCAATTTACACCTGGGCTGAGTAGTAGTAATACCATAGTTCATTTCTTGTAGTCTTTCACTAAGGAGGTATAACAAATATTATGCCTTTATATGGCTGAATTCCCACCTAAAGTATAAAATATTGTATCCATTTTCTGCTTTGGAAGTTCTGTTCAAACTACATGAGATGATGTGATGGAAAGACTGCAGAGGTTTGAAAACAAATACATTTACTGAAAACCCACGTGCAGATTCAATACGTCACTACTGCAGGTTTTACAATGCAATGGAGGGTACAATGGAGAGATGCACTAGTGCAGTTTAGAAGTAGGACTGTGCTTATCACAACCACAAGAGATTCACAAAGTGTGCTACTGCCAACACAACAGTGACAAAATGCAGTATTATGACCTGCAACAGAGTCATGTTATTCACTATTTTAAACTAGAAAAGGGGAGATTTAGGTTGGATATTAGGAAAAAATTCTTCAATATGAGGGTGGTAGATCACTGGAACAGGTTGTCCAGAGAGGTAGTGGATGCCCCATCACTGGAGATATTCGATCAAGGTCAGGCTTGATGGGGCTCTGAGAGACCTGATCTAGTTAAGATGTCTCTGCTTACTACAGAGGGTTGGACTAGATGACCTCTAAAGGCAACTTCCAACCTTACACATTTTATGATTCTATGACTGTTACCACTCGCAGGCAATTCACAAGATTCAATATTACAACCACAGCAGATTCATGGAATACACTATCACAAGCACACTAAATACTACACGTGTGTTAGTCAATAACCCGAGACTACAAACTTGAAGCATATCAAATATTCGCAGAGTTGAAGAGGCTCTCAATTCCTAGAATGGTCTGGGTTGGAAGGGACCCCAAAGATCAGCCCAAATTCAAGGGGTTTTATTTGGTTTTACTTCTTTTATCTACTTCACAGTGGGCAGGACTGTGCCAGAGTGGACAATAACACCTTCCATGTTTGTCATTAGCAGTGTTTTATCTTATGCCTTTATCTTATGCCTTGTCTTTTGCATATCATTGTATTGTCCAGGCCCATTGAAGGCAAATGGGGACCCTCTGGCTTGCTTTTTATCTTACTGTTTGACAGCTGAATAATGGCTTCATTTGGACTCAGGGTATATTGTTTGCTGAAGGAATTCAAGGCTCAGCCCAGGTTTTGGCTCTTTAAATAATGCAGCACTGCCCTGTGTTTAGTCTCAGTTTACAGGACAACTCAAAATTTGAGCTATCTACATAACTCCCCATGAGTTGTCTCAGAGGAGATGGGGCCTCAAGGCAATCCAAGGCTGAGTTGCTTTTAAAACCTCCCATGTGTCGCCTGGTGCACTTGACATTACCAAAACCATTTTGTGGAACTCAGAGCCAGATGATCCTTACAGATGGGTGAACTAATTAGCTGTGAGGATTGTTATCTGATACAGAATAGGCAAAACCCACAAATCCTGCTTTTGAAAGTAAATAAAACCACAGTTATAGATACCATAATTTTAATCCATCTTGATCATAAACCATTTTATAAAAAAAAAAATTATCTACATTGTAACTCATTCATTATTTCAAAATAACAGATTATTTATTTATAATCCTCTCCTCACAGAGAGGATTAATTTTTAGACTCTTGTTTTCAAAGCAAAAAACTCAAGAGACAAAAATGTTTATGACAAATAAAACTACACACATAAGCTCTATTATATGTGTTTATTTTCTGTAGAAAGATGGTAAGAACAAAGAGTTGCATTTTTATTGGTCATGATTCAAGTAAAAAAAAAAAAAAAAGAGCACTTAAACTGTAATTTAAATCTCAGTTCGAAGCCTCCTAGTAGGTTTGTGTGAAATTTCTGGACACTACACATTAATCTTATTTTTAGAGAAATCATAACATGTTTTCTTGGTTTAACCCAGCTGGTGACTGAGTACCATGAAGGGACCTTCTCCCCTCTCCCTCACCCAGGGGATGGGGAGAAGAATAGAAAAAACCCATCTGGGTTTAGATAAAGGCAGTTGAATAGAATAACAAAGGAACAGAACCATAATACCAGCTATGAGAAAGAAAATTAACTCTTAGCCAAAACCAGGACATGTGAACATATTATATTCTATTACTACTGAACCTTTGGGATTATACACACACACACAGAGACACACACACACACACTCACACACATATGTATCCTGGTTTATTACAGTAACCTAAATTTTATATTTTGCATATAAATTTTATATTTTTAAAATATGCATATAATAGTAGGTTCTTTTTAATGAAGATTACAGTACTAGAAATGCCAGAGGTATAATCAATTCATTGCCTGATTATACCAAAACTATTTAGATTATAATAAACATTTGGCATCATTTTTAAATCAAAAGCAAATTTACAAAGGTAGAAAATTGTTACTCTGTTCATGTTTAGAAGCATGTATTCAGAGATGTAATTCATTTTTGAACAAGAAGTTCTTAACTATAGCTGGGAAAAAGCTAGAAATGTGTTTTTTCTTGAAGCTGGAGAGAGTTTGGTATTGACATTTTTAAAAAGTTAACATTTGTTTCACACTTGTTGTCTACAGATGAGTAGCTCCTGTCTACTGCTTCAAGCACAGTTGTTTGGGACATGATCATTCTAGTACCCCGTGGATATCCAGCTTCATGTCACAGATGTTATGCAGCACCTTTTAAGTTTAAAATAAGGCATCAGAAAGTGTACTGATTGTTTCTTGCTTTTGGCTTGGCTTGTACAGTGTGTCTTATTGCAGAGATGCATGCTTTTGATTGCACCTATTTGTTAGGTGAGGCCCAGGACAAGTTATTCTAAGAATTATGATGGTTCCAGTTACAAGACTGAATCTTTTTCAGAAAGTTGCTCTAAGAGGTTGATAAGGTATCAACCACAGACATGTTGTCCACAGGTGTTGACAGTTCAGTAGCATATATATTTTCTGAATTCTATTTGCTAAATTTTACATTTAATTTGTCAAACTCGTACTCTTTTCTGTCACAGAAACATCAATGATCCAAATCAGCAAGGATGTTGAGTCTTGTTTATGTTGGAAATAGTGATATTTTGTTCAGAAACAGGAATACAGTGAAAAGCTTGAAATAACTTCAAAATCATTCCCTCTGAATGACAGGGCAATTACTTTTATGAAGCAGCCCTAAGAAGTGCAGTGCTGAGTCTCACCCAAAAAGGTGCATTGCTCCAAGAAGACAAAGTCTTCAATGAAAGAACAGCAGCTCAAGTTGAACCTGAATATAAGTAAATGCTAAAGAGCTATCACGAGGCACAATAAAGCAGTTGTATGAAAATTGAGCTGACAAAGTAGTAAGTCCAGTTCAATGGTAAAAATTTTACATTCTCACAGACAAGAAGAGTCAAAAAAATGCCTACGATTTCCCCTGTTCCCATCCAGATTTAACTGAGATTAGTCACAACGTCCATGTTTTAGTGTAAAATATTCAATATCCCAGTCTGTTCTGATTCCAACTCTTTTTAAGAAGGCTGCATCTCAACCCAATGACTAACTGCCAGGAGATTGTGCCTAGTGCTGAAGGTACACTTTGCCACCTTCAGTTTATCAAGATGCCCACTGCTGAATCTTCCAGCTTGAACATCACTCTTCTGTTATTGTCACACATTTAATGCTCAGGCAAGTTACATGAAATGATGCGCTCAGTTTTCCACTTGAAACATTTTCTCCACTTATTTTATTCTCTCAATCTGTCTTAAAAGCTACAAATAGTGGTTCCAGGATTTTTAGCTGTTATGTTCAGAACAGAAAACAATAATCTATGTGTTTACTGAACTGATCTCATACAGCGATTCCTCACATGAGTCTCAAATTAAATATGACTCCAAATGGTTTTGCAGTAAAATGGAAACCTGCAGTTCATTCTCAGCTGTGTTATCATAGAATTCCTTTAATATAATTTCTTCACTTTTAATTTGATCTTTCACTGAAATTTTAAATTTTTTTTTTCCATAATGCCATAGCATTCTTCAAGGTTTATCAAGACATAATATTTTCATAGGTCCTGCCAGGAGCCTGCTCTAGCACAGGCTCCCCACTGGGTCACAGCCTCCTTTGGGTTCATCCACCAGCTCCTGTGAAGAGTCCTCCATGGGCTGCAGGAGGAAAGACTGCTTCGTCATGGTCTTCTCCACAGGCTGCAGGGGAATCTCTGTTCCAGCACCTGGAGCACTATCTCCTTCACTGACTTTGGTGTCTGCAGAGCTGTTCTGCACACATATTCTCACTCCTGTCTCTGGCGTCAATGCTGTTGTGCAGTAACTTCTTTCTTTTTCATAACTATGTTATCCCAGAGGTGCTACCACTATCAGTGATGGGCTCAGCCTTGGCCAGTGGTGGGTCAATCTTGAAGCCATCTAGAATTGACTCTGTCAGACATGGGAGAAACTTCTAGCAGCTTCTCACAGCAGCCACTCCTGTAGACCCCCCCACTACCAAAAACCTATCACATAAACCCTATACAAACAATTTATAAATATTATTGAAGATAGAGGGAACTATTTATCACTGTAATGTCTCTCTTCAGCTCAATAGGTCATCTTTTGTTAGCTTTTCAGCAGGTACTCTTGAGGAAGATGTATCCTTTCTTATTTAAGGCAATAGGAATTGATAACAAGAACACAAACACTGTAGTGTGATGAAGCTTGACTATTTAAAGTAATTTATAGCAGCAATGTCTTGTTTCATTAGTTAATATTTCATATAACAATAAAATGGTGCTTTACTGTAAAATACTTTCTAAAAAATATTCACAACTTGTCATTTATGGCTTTTTTAATGTAAAACAAGTGTACATGTGCAGTGTGTCTATGCACATTTACTCCTTTGCTTTTGAGCCACATATAAAGTGCATTGAGTAAACAACCCCTGGTTTTGGATTTTGGTGCTGAGTTTCCTCTTCTGAAATCCCTCAGATCATCATCAGTTCTCTTAATGACTTTTAAAAATGTTGCTTTTAAAATGTACAGTAAGTGACATGTTAACTAACCTTCCTAGCGGTCTAGAAGGATCAGGTAATCCGCACGTGTTCCCTTTAAAGTACTTTTTTGCCTCTTTGCAAGATATTTCTACTGTCCTATTTTGATACCTCCTTCCTTTTTTTCAGTAATTTAATTTAATTACTCATCATCTGGTAAAAAATCTATGCAAAATTTTGCAATATTTTTCTCTTATACATTTATGAAAAACCTTTCTTATTGTTATAGCTGGAGCAAACCTGTCTAGGCTATGTAGAAAAACAAACAAGGGAGGAGGTTGCAGCTCCTAGGAACCCTCATTTAATGACACTTGGCACAAAAGTAACTTCTGCAAGAATATGCAGTTAGCACAAAAAAGAAAATATTGTGAGGCTACTACTGATTAGGTACACAGCATTGCTCCGAGAAGACAGAATTTAGATTTCAGTGGAAGTTAACACTTAATAAGGAAGTGTAAATAATGGCCCAGCTATTGAAGATTCAAAATACAACTTGAAACTATAAAACCTGTCTGGTTCTGCATATGAACATGATTTATTGCATGTGCTGCTTTCAGATTTGTTAACTATTACAAAATTAGTGAGCATAAGGACTAATGTTGAGTTTATTTTAATGAACATAAATTGGGGATTGAAAAATAAATGAGTGCTACTTTTTTATATATTTTTTTTTAAACACAATTTTGATATTGTAATTGTAACTGAAAATTCTGGTTCTTTAAATGCCAGCCTCAGGGATAATATTCATGGGTACCTATATGGCTTCATAGCTTTCTTCCCCCACCACTTTCTGTACATAGGTAAAAGCACAGGTGGTCACTAGAAACAGAATGCTTACGTCAGCTGAACCGGAGCTTCAAGGCTGGGATTCAACACAGGAAAGGAAATAAGGAGGACCCCCCCCAGTTGCAGTATATGGATAAGGGAAGAGTCAGATGTTGAAATATTCACTACCTTAATTGGCTGGTTCACACCAGATGGAACTAAGAAGAGGCATCTACAATCTGATCCTATCACTATTGCTGTGGAGTGAACTGATCTGTGATGTGTCCTTAACATCTTACTGGTGATGAAACAGACCAAACTTTGCTGTTGTACTCATGCACTGAAGCTCTCCTAGTTTCTCTCAGTCGAGATGATAACCACACTGTGGGCCTCACCGGAATACAAAAATAAACCCAGCTAATGAATAGTAGTAAAACCTAAAGGCTTTAAAGCTGGGAATAATTTACAGCATAAGCCAATTAATGCTGCCAAATGCGGTATGATTTCCCCAGAGTGTGCACTTGAGGAACTGGGGTAGCTCCAGTATTTTTGTATACACCTCCTATGCCTGAATAATTCCAGTATATTACATAAGCTTTCATTAAACGTGACCGTTTTTACTCAAAATTCACTGTTGTCCATGATAGGTACATACTGTGCTCTGTCTGGTTTTCAGACAACACCGATGATGTCTTTTGATATGACTGGACATGCGTGTGCATGTGGTTACATAATTACCAAGCCTGAACATAAATACCTGTGGTCGGTGTCTTGATGTCTGCAGAATTTCTCATCTTCTCACTCTTTCTGTCTGCAAAAGCTCCTGCTTCTTTTTTTTTCGCTTCTTGACTATGTTATCCCAGAGGTGGCATCACTGTCACTGTTGGGCTTGGCCTTGGCCAATGGTGGGTCTGTTTTGGAGCCATCTAGCATTAGCTCTATTGGACATAGGGGAAGCATCTAGCAGCTTCTCGGAGAAGACACCCCATGGCCAAAACCTTGCCATGTAAACCCACTACAATACCCCCTAAAGATCAAGGCCCTTATATAGCATCATAGAATCATAGAATAACCTGAGTTGGAAGGGACCTATAGGAATCATCGAGTCCAACTCCTGGTTCCACAGAGGGACAGCCAAGTCAGAGCGTGTGACTGAGTGCATCATCCAGACGCTTCTTGAACTCAGTCCAGCTTGGTGCTGTGACCACTTCCCTGGGGAGCCTGTTCCAGTACCTCCTCAGAAAAGAACCTCTTCCTAACATCCAACCTAAACCTCCCCTGGTGCAGCTTCATGCCATTCGCTCAGGTTCTATCACTGGTAATCCAAGAGAGGAGATTGGCACCTGCCCCTTCGCTCTACCTCACCAGGAAGCCATAGGCTACAATGAGATCTCCCCTCAGCCTCCTCTCCAGGCTAAACAAACTAAAGGGACTTCAGCCACTCCTCATAAGACTTCCCCTGCAGACCCTTCACCATCCTTATTGCTCTCCTCCTGACACTCTCCAATAGTTTTGTGTCCCTCTTGTACTGTGGCACCCAAAACTGCACGTAGTACTTGAGTTGAGGCCACACCAGCTCAGTGTAGAGCAGGACAATCAGCTCCATGGACTGTCTGGCAATGCCATGCTTGAAACTTTAGACGTGAGACTTTACTTAAACCCTTTAGGATTTGTATTTTTCAGCCTGTTCTCATATTAAATGATAAGTATAGTGTCAGAAAAATAAAGACTTTGCAGTTCAAATCTGAGACTTGGAGGATGTTCTCACATGTGATCCCCATGTCGGGGTGTACCTAACCTTCCACTCTGTGGACTCAGGACACCTGGATGGAATCTCAGGCATATTGCTGTCTTGATACGTTATCAAAAAAATACTGTGCACTTTGCAGGCTTGACAACTCCCTTTTAAACATCTATATCTGTTCTAAGGTTATTTTTGCTGTAAGGGAATTCCTGACCAGAATTAGTGAAACCCATTTAGTTAGCATCAGAACACTGAATCTCTGTACAAGCCTGCACCCTTCACTCCATAACTTAGTGCCCACCCAATAAGTTGATAATTGATCACACCCCTACATGTACTTGACCTCCTAAGGAGTTTGCATAATAGTGTTATCTTGGGCCAGATTTCACTTTATGAGCTTCACATTTTTGGGTTCAATCTTTTTATGGTTTTTCCCATACCTTTCATAGTCATAGGCAGCTATCCTTTAACCAGCACTCTTTGAGGACCATGTACTCCAAATGGTGAAAACTACTGCTCTGTGATGACTTCTACCTGGAATGGGGGTCTGTATCCATCCCCTCTTCCCAGGACAATTCATGAGTTTCACATGAAACAGCATAAGAGGCCTTAAAGCGAATCTTCATACAGAAAGTAGTGTATGCTCATTTGAAATGGTGTATAACTCCAGATGAGCGCTGTATTCAGCTTGCTAATTAGGGTCTTCGTTTTCTCCCCTGGCCTTCCTTCTGGCCCTTTAGAGAAACAATTTTTAAAAACAGGCTGGTAAGAAATAAATTAATGTTTGGAAAACTTTCCCTGAAAATATTCATTGCTTCTTTCTGCTTGGAGAGACATGGCTAAATATAAGATATGTGTTAAGTAACAACTCAGAAGCTAATGATACATGAACTTTACTTTGGGGCAGGCAGAGTATTTGGATTAGAATTGGTGTTAACCTCCAGCAAATCTCTACAGAAGCTCTGCTGTAGTCTCTTGCCTCCCCTTTTTCTCTGTTAGAACATGCTTTCTTCAGTCACCTCATCCTCTTTCCTGAAATAATATTTTTCTGAAAGTATGCTGAAGAAATAATGTGGGTAGTGAAGAAGAACGAAAAAGTGTTGAAAGGTCGGAAAATATTGTAAGAAATCTGTCTGGTTTACCTCACCCAATTAAGAGTCTGATATCAATCTACATACACTGCCTGTGGCATTTTCCAATCTTCTCTTAAAGATTGGAAGCAAATTACTTTTGAGAAGAGGCTGACAGTGTGGTTTGGTAAATGTGGAAAAGGGTTGGGAGAGGGGACCATCTCTTTGCTTTCTTCTACTTATTAAATAGTTACAGAAAAAGTGGAAACAGACATTTATTGCAGGTGTGGTCTGAAAGTCTGAGAGGCAGCAGACACACATTTCAGCAAAGAAATCTCAATTAGATGTACGAAAAAATAATTCTCATTGTTGATCAAACCATTTGCCCAGAGATTTTTTCTGGCATCTCCCACTTTGGAGACATTGTAAACTCAACTGGTAAAGGATATGACTAACCCTGACTAATTGGCCCTGCTTTGGGCAGGAGGTTGGTTCAACTGACCTCCATAGGTCCCTTCTAACCTTAGTTACACTTTTTTCTCAATAATTTAGCAGTTGGAGATATGATTGGAAACAAGGAATGTTTTATCATCTTCATATTCCCATTTCATACTTTCTATCTGAGTTTCTTTAACTTTCTTTTATTCTCCACCTCTGATATTTGTGGTACAGTACTGTTGGAAAAAACACCTTTCTTGACCTATCAAAATGATTTGCATGATGCTTAAAACTCTTCCTTTATCTCCATAAGAATAATGGAAATTTTTTTAAAGATACGGCATTTCCTATGAAAATACCCATTAAAAAGTAAAATAAAAATCTTTACAAGAATCAGAAGAAATAACTAGGAAAAGAACCTGCCCAAAACTCCAAAAGTTTTGAAAGCTCACCTCACCTGAATAGTTTGCCTCAATATAAATTTTTTATCATTCTTAGATCAACCTGAGTGCTCTCCATGCTGTTAAGAAAGTCTCTTGCCTTACCGCAAGACTACAGTAGTATGAAGATCAAAAAGCTAATGTTCATTATCATACCCACAGTTCTTCCAGAGAACAGTAGGTAGTACCTACTCAGGTAGGGCATGAAAATTTCTGTTTCTGTTCGTCCATGTTTGTTTGCTACATAGTTTTCTAACCTGCTGAACCCCAGTACCTTGTTTGCAAGTAGCTGTCAACTCACAGGACTATGGTGGTTTGTTTTAAGCAGTGGATTGGAGTAGTATAAGAATATGTTAAGTTTACCAACTTCTTTACAGTCTCAAAGCTTTCTATAAGCAGTTGCCAGTGAAAATAAGAATAGCTCTGAAATTGCTAAACCAAAAAATGCTGCTGAAAAGGGTCATTTGCTGCTGAAGCACAAGCTATTCTTCCTTCTAGAAAACAAGCCAGTTTTTGTTCTTGTTAGCAAGGTCATGCAATTAATTAATTTCATTTAACTTTAAGAAACCATTTTTAATGCACTCTATTAGATTTAGGGCTATGGGCTGATATAGATTGTTGTGCCACCAGCAAACCTCTGGAGTCACATCATCTTGGAATATGGTGCTTAAATTTTTATTCTGTGTCGTGCCACACAAAAGAAGTGTTTATAACAAGGTTTCTTCAAATAGGATATTACAGGTCATGGATGCAGTCACCAGCAACAGGGACTCACTGAAACACCTTTCAGGTTCTTGTGTAACTGGATATGCTGCTATCTTCTTCCTTCCCCACAAAAGGCAGTAATATACCCCAAAGACAGCAGAAGATGTGCTACGCATGGGTTTTGAAGGGATCCTGCCTGCCGTGATGATCTGGTATAGACTGGTAGACATACACATGCTCCCCTGACCACCTATGCTTCCTCCCAGGGGTTTCTCCTCCCTCCAGGTGGTGCAAAACCAATCTGAATATCCTGTAGTAAAGGATCAATCTTGAAATTTCATTTGGTTTCCAAATTTTTGGAAACAGCTCAAATATGATAAGACAACAGCCATGTTGTGGGGGTGTGTGTGCACACACATGTGCACATGTGTGTGTTGAACCCAAAGGTGTAGCTGTTCTGACTCAAAGCCTGGTGTCAGTGCAGCACTGCTGTGGGACCTGGACTTATTTTGACTGACAAGGTGGATAAGGTGTGAGAAGGTCCTGGAGCTAGAATCACCAAACTACAAGGAATCCCATGTCTGCAGCTGCTGGGGATATAACAGCTAATAACTCAAGGATTCAAGACCCCTGACATGAAGAAGCAAAAAATAAAAAACAAAAGGAAAAGAGAGGGTAAAGGGAACCTATAGAGGGTAACTCAGCATGACTGAGGCTCAGCCTATTCCAAGCTTCAGCAAAGGTTCACTGGTCCATCCCTGAGAGCTACCTGCAGAAGATTTTCGTCCAGCCTGAGGAGCATATTAATGCTTAGCCTGGCCCCGTGTTGGTCTCATGTGTTACCCAATATATAGCTGTTGTGCTTTCCCTGTGTTGTCTACAGCCAACTTGCAAAGTCTCTTTGCCTGTGGTAAAAGGTACCTGAACCAAGGTGACTCATGAGGGAGAATGTGTGCTATTGGCATAAAGATTCCTGTTGACTTAAATTCAATGTTTGCACTTCCCTATAAATATTTTAATTATTGATAAGAGCATGATAACGAGGGAGTTGAAAGGGGAAATTAATGGGAAGGAACAGAGGAATGGGGAACAATGGAGAAAAGCAAAGCAGCAATATTGTCTATCAACTTCGCTTGAGGCAAGGCCTATTAATATGATATTGTACTCTACCAAAGAGTGTGTCTAGGCATGAACAGAGATCACCATCACAAGCAGCAGAGGGTTGCTGAGGCCTCCATGGTGCTCCACGGACTGCCCTGCACCCGTACCGATGCGGGATAGAATTTTGTCCCCAATGGCACAGGAGGCACACTGACTTCTTCAAACGCACTCTGTCCTGAGGTGCACATCAGGGCTGAGAACAGAGGAGGAGAAACAGGAAAAGAGCAACATGAGGGACAGAGAAGGAAAAGGGCAGAGGCAAGAAAAGCTACCTGCCTAAAAAAGTTTGACCTTACAACTTGTTCTAACTCTTTGGCTGGTGTCCATCAGGATCATTAAAATCAATTAAGGAGTTAAGTACAGGACATCTATTGTTCTGCTCTAGAATCAATAGACCCTTTCAAATCTCCTGTAATTTTAGGGATCACAGCAGACAGTTTAAAGAATTACTCTTTTGAAGAATCACAGTTTCTAACCCTGCATAGAATTACTTTGTTATGTTTATTTGCCTCTTTAAAGGCACACACATACTCTTTTGCGGATTGGAAATATAGTGTGATCTATAAGAGAGGCATTCAATCCACATTCCATCTCTAATACCACAGACACGCTCTGCAGAAACTAAAGTATGGCTGGTTTCTTTCCTCCAATCAATTTCATTGAAATTGCTAAATATTCAGTCCACTAATGGTTGGTCATTTGTAGCTGCAGCTATATTTAGGGAAAAGGAAAAAAGGGGTATTTGTATCCAAGTAACAAAGATGTGGCCCACGTCATAGTTACGTGGCTGGATCAGTCGGTGGCAGTCATTGCAGCAACCGAAATGAGAAATGGGGGGAAGGACAGACTAAAACAGCCCTTAAGGCCTAGAAACAACGCAATTGCAATAATGACCTGGAGCCAGAAATAAGCTTGAGTTGTTTGGTGAAATAGGATTATTTCACGTGACGCGTGGTTCCATTCAGAAACTAGGAGCTCAGAGCTGGGGCAGTGCTCGCTCATATTTCTGTAGCACCTCACGAATGGGACCGATAGTGCCTAGGGGTGCCAGTGCTAATGCTGGGTAAATGTTAAATGACTCTCGTGCTTTTTATTATTTAGCAGCTATCACTGGGCTGTGGAGGAGCCGGTGCTAAATATAATCACTTTCAATCACAGTGAAATATTACAGACCAGATAGCCATGCTGGAAACTTAAGGATGAATGGAGAATAATACCACACCTTATTTATGGCCAAATTTAATACATCTGAAGGAGAAATGAACAAGGAGAGGAAATTCCCTAAAGTCAGTGTCTAGAGTTAGACTCAAATCTTATTTATGGGCACAGAGGAAGCACACCTTACATAAATAAAGCCAAGAGTTTATTGCTCCTATAATCAAAATTGAAAAAATTTAATTGTTTCTAGTCTCCATCTAATTGTTATGGGAAAAGAAATAAGAACAGAATTAGCTATGGTATATGCACGTCTTAGTTTCTACCCCTTTTCCTGGGGTTATACTTTCCCTTTCTCTGCTCCAGCAGTGGGGTGTATTATGGCAAGCTCTCAGCAACTGGAGCCTTTCACCAGGAGGAACACCACATTCATGTTTATGGTTTCTCCTCATTTGGCATCCTTCTTATATGCTTGCTACCACACTTCACACCTTGCTGTTTCTTCACTGGTCTGCAGCTCCATGTTTTGCTCAAACTTATTACACATGGTTTCTTTTTTCTATGCTGGATTCTATTTCTTTGTTCTCTTTTCCACTCCCAGGTCTGCATTTCTTTGACCAATCACAGCTGAGCAGAATATAGCCTTGGGTCCTACAGTGCCACCCTCTGCCCCATCTCACCATTCAGCTACATTTGGTGCACTCACTTCTCTAGGCTTCTCAACCTGTGTTTCTGTATGTGACATCACTAACAGTAAAGTCATCAAATCATGATGATACCATAGAAAGACAGAACAAAGGAAAACAAGTTAGCTGTAGACACTTGGCAATCAGGAAAATTGTTGTGCGAGCTAAACCACATTAAGCTAAAGATTTTGGCAGGTCAATAAAAGTTCAGACAGAACAGGCATGACAATCCTCAGACCTGAGGTCATGCAAACTCAGCACAACACTTATGGCTACTTGCTGGCAATGTCAATACTGTATTATAGAACTATAGGGTAACACTATTGGCTACATGCAAGTTCAGCAGTAAATCCTATAAAATTAATACTTTCTTCATCTGAAAATATGTTTAGTTCAACATTAATTTGTTGTCTTCCTGCAGTGAGAAATAATCACTCATTTTTTCCTAATGAAAAGCAAAATTAAATATGCTTTCATAGGCAGTGGGAGGACTCCTAAGCACTGATAACTGCAAAGTCTGTTACAAACTGTCATAGAAGGTGTCTAGATTAAAAAAAAAAGGACTAAAATTCACTTTATAATGTGGCTTCTAGCTTATGAGAATAAGACTAAGCATAAGCATATTATATCCATATTACCACACGTGTTTGTTATCAGCCATAATAGAAAGGTAATTTGAAACCTCTTTCTTAATTTGGGAAGAAGAACTCAATTTCTACATTTCCCATCCCCCTGGGGACACCTGGCCCAGCAGGGGCAGGAGGGACACCCAGGAGGTGGCAGCAGGAAAGGACAATGGGAGGGCAACCCCCTTCATAGTCACCAGTCCCTGGAGAGGAGAGGGGGAGCTCCTCTTATGTTGGGTTGGTCACAGATGAAGGTACAACCACCATCTGTATGGTGGGATCAGAGAGGACCACAGGGGACCTCAGCGGATCCCTACTCTGACCCCTGTCAAGAAGCAGGGACAGGGACCCCATGTCCCCTTGTGCCATGCCTCTAGAGTGTCCTCTGAGGGCTTCCCCACCCTTTTCTGACAAGCACCTTTAACAATCTCTCTTGCAGAAGTGGGTATCAGGTACATTTCTAAAAACAATGTGTGACTGCCAAAGCAAGAGGTGGGAGTTAACCACCCTCCGGCTCCTTGGCTTGCTCTAGCAGCTGGCTGGGAAGCCACAAAATGCTGATAGATGAAAATTCATCATTACAACGTTCTTCAGCATCAGTCCTTCTTTCCTCATCACCAGCAAGTCTCCAAATTCAAGACAAACAGGGTGACCCTGACAAAAAGCTGACTATTGGTTTGTGTGTGCCAGCTATCAGGTTTTACTACTGCTGTTTTCTGTCTTAGCTGAGCTATTCCTAATCATGTGCCAAGAACATTTCCTGCCTCGGAAAGCAATAATCTATATAGGTAAAGAAACAGCCCCCCTAAGGTGTATATGTAAGCCACGGTGTTTTCCTTCTCAAGAAGTAATTTGAGGGCTCAGTACCCCACTTTGGGTGGTGTATGGGCAAGCCCGAAGTAGCAGGGAATCAAAAAAGGGGAAAACCACATTTTCCAAAGAGCTTAAATACTTCAGAGTCAGCAGAACCTTCAGGAATCCCCTTCACTTGAAACACTTGACACTGAAAGGGGAAGGATACCAGCAAATGTACCATATCTGCAACTTGAAACCCATGTTGAGAAAAATACCTGCATATCTGTTATATTAACATGTTCCTAACTGTGTCCAGCTCTGTGCTCCCTGGTATAAAAAAGACAGGGACCTCCTGGAGAGAGTCCAGAGAAGGGCTACGAAGATGATTAGGTGCCTGGAACATCTCCCGTATGAGGATAGGCTGAGTGAGCTGGGACTGTTTAGTCTGGAGAAAAGAAGACTTAGGGGGGACCTAATTAGTGTTTATAAATATCTTAGACATGGGATGCAGGGGGAATTGGCCAGCCCTTTTTCAGTGGTCTGTGGGGACAGGACAAGGGGCAATGGCTGTAAATTGGAGCATAGGAAGTTCCGCACCAACATGCGGGAGAACTTTTTCACAGTGAGGGTGACAGAGCCCTGGGACAGGCTGCCCAGGGAGGTGGTGGAGTCTCCTTCCCTGGAGATATTCAAGTCTCGTCTGGACGCCTATCTATGTAATATGAGCTAGGGAGCCTGCTTTGGCAGGGGGGTTGGACCCAATGATCTCTGGAGGTCCCTTCCAACCCCTACGATTCTGTGATTCTGTGAAAAGCAAAAGGATGCTTCTGAATGCTATCAGAGTTTATACATATATATATATATATTTAGTAGGTAGTAATTTCCTTGGAAAGCATGACATCCTGGATTTCTACAGTGCAATTTCCACACCTGAACTGTTTATTCTGAATTTCTTCTTTGGCAACTGTTAGCTATTTATACCTGGAAGGCACAAACTTTTGTAGGTCTAAGAAAGATGCTGTTACATTTTTCAGTGTTACAGACTGCTTTTTTTCTGCTTCCTCATTATGTTTTTAAGATTAAATTATTTTAATCTGTTTTTATTTTTCTTGAGGCATTAGACATATAGTATCTTGTTACTACTATAGATCTTGCAATTCTCTTGCACTTGGTCAGTGTGCTTGTATTTGCATTTTCTTACTGCAGCTCCTTACCCATGGGAATAGTTAATTTACGCTTCAGCCATACCCTGTTTTCTTATTTTACTCTTCCATTAGTACAGGATCTGAGTGCAGACAAGCCTTATATATAGCCCAGGCAGTGCAAACAGATGGTTTGTTTGCATTATGCTGTCATTACTATGATTTATCACAGCCACTCCCAGAGTAAGACATTAAATTTACCTTATTGTCCCTCAAGGACCAAGTTTTAGAGCTTATAGCAGAGAGCAGAGTGGAGTCGATGAAGGCTGAAAGGCTTCCCACAGTCAGCAAACTGATTTTTTTTTTTTTATGTCCCTGTGGTATTGAACCACAGATTCATAAAGTTAAGTCAAAAACAAGGTTTTCATGAGAACATTTCAAAAGCGCTGGTACACGTGATATGTCCTCCTTTGTAAAACATGAAAATTCCAAATGCTAAGTACTCGCTAGCCAAGGCTCTGGCACCCTGCTGGTAGGATAACACAGGAGCTTTGTCAACCCTTATTTTCTTTGCCATATAAGCCAGAATAGTGAATAAATTCAGAGTCAGAATATTAGCACAGTGGTCACGTCTCCAAGAAAACTGCAGGTCTCCTTTCACCTGCACAAAGAAAACAGCTGATGTAGATGCTTATTTTAAATATTTCTGGATTACCTTTACCTTCTTTCAAAAATTTCCTATAGAAAAGGTCCCCATTTGTACTGCTACAAAACCAGTTGTCTGTCATATGCTTCAGGAAAGTGCAGTCTGCTGAGATATTCCTGCCTGCGGGTAAGAGCAGAGACTGAGTCAGAAAGAGGTGGCCACCCACATCTGCCCTTAAGACAGCATCATTCTTATCCTGAGAAGATAACACAAAACAATGCAAACAAACAAAATGATCATTCACTGACATTGCTAAGGGAGATGTGACAGTCCACTGCTACCTCACTTGATACGTTTTGGGTTCTGTGTCCATGTCACCACATTTAAGGCTTTTTTCTCACAGAGATATGCAGTAAAGCTGTGGACTTGCAGTAGTTGCCAGGCACGCTGCAAAAAACCTCTGGAGAAGGCAGGCAGATGAAGACCAATATAAAGCTCTGTGCTGTTGCCTTTCTTTTGAATTGCCCATGCCCTTAGCTGAATATCTTTCTCCCACCAGAGAAGCCAAACTCAATTTGCTGTGCTGCACTTCCCTTTCTTATGACACTTTCCATCTATCTGCAGCCCCAGACCACTGGACCTCCAGGTTCAGTGTGCTTTGGAGTTAGATACACCTGACCCAATAACCTGAAAACCAAGCCAAACTTAATCACTGTAGTATGTGTTAAAGGAATAAGAAAATACACTTTTTACTGTACACAGGTTTTTCTGGCATAATTGGGTTGCCATAAGTAATGATAGCACCTTATTAATTTTGGAAACAGTAAGCTAAAATTCCTTGCTATCTCAATTTTTAAAAGTTTTTTTTTTAATATGAGTAAAATTAAACTGTATTTAAGTAACTTAGATGAAGATTCATGCTTTAGAGCATTGCACCTCAGTTTCGATTGGCTTATCATATGATACAACAGAAGGAAAGGAAGCCATCCAGAGGGATCTTGACAGGCTGGAAAGGTGGGCCCGGGGGAACCTAATGAGGTTCAACACTGCAAAGTGTAAGGTGTTGCACTTGGGCCGGAAGAATTCCAGACATAGATACAGACTGGGAGAAGAGCTCCTTGAGAGTAGCCCTGCTGAGAAGGACTTGGGGATTCTGGTGGATGAGAATCTTAACATGAGCCAGCAGTGTGCTCTTGCAGCTTGCAAGGCTAATGGTAGCCTGGGCTCCATCAGAAGAGGGGTGGCCAGCAGGGACACGGAGGTGAATGTCCCTCTCTACTCTGCCCTCGTGAGGCCCCATCTGGAGTACTGTGTCCAGATCTGGGGCCCCCAATACAAGAAAGATGTGGAACTGTTGGAGAGGGTTCAGAGGAGGGCCACGAGGATGATTAGAGGGCTGGAGCACCTGACCTACAAAGAGAGACTGAGGGAGCTGGGCTTGTTCAGCCTGGAGAAGAGAAGGCTGTGGGGGTACCTCATTGCAGCCTTCCAGTACCTGAAGGGAACACACAAACAGGAGGGGAATCAACTTTTTAGAGGGGTAGACAATGGTAGGACAAGGAGGAATGGATTAAAGCTAAAGGAGGGAAGGGTTAGATTAGATATTAGGGAGAAGTTTTTTTACGGAGAGAGGGGTGAGGTGCTGGAACAGGCTGCCCAGAGAGGGGGTGGATGCCCCGTCCCTGGAAGTGTTGGATGGGGCCCTGGGTAACCTTGTGTAGATCCACGCCTGGAGGTTGGTGTCCCTGCCTGTGGCAGGGGGGTTGGAGCTCTATGATCCTTGGGGTCCCTTCCAACGGATGGGGGGCTATGATTCTATCATTCTATGGTACCTAAGAGATACTTCATATTGAGACTGGAAAATACAGGAAGCTAGAGAAGAGCCAAAGAGAAGGACGTGCTGGAGGTTTTGGCAAAGAGGAAAGACTGTAGGAACAGGTGACTAAATCTTGTATTTGTGGCTACAAAAGGCCATGAATGGGAACTAAGATTGAAAAAAGAAGATAAAGATGTGAAATCTAAAGACATGAAGCATGGAGCACAATGGTACAAAGTAATGAAGAACAACAGCTACTCCCACGCAAAGATGTAAGGAAATCTGTAGTCTGCAAAAGTCAGTTTGGAAAGACAGCCACACATTGTTAGCACATCTCAGTGGTCTGTTTGACACACAGAACAAACGTTCAGCATCTTGAGCAAAAGTTCTTAGGCTACCGACTCTGTCAGCAGCCTATTGGATGTTAGCATTGCCTGGAAACACAATGAATTCCTTTAAGTGATAAAAAATCTATCTGAAATCAGCATCTCAGCCACACAGAACAGGCCAACTGAGGCACTGTGTGCCCCACCAGTCAGCCCCAAGGATGGGTCTTTGTGTGGTGGTTTTGGCCCTAACTAGAGGCCAAAAACCCACCAAGCCGCTCGCTCACTCCCCCCTTCAGCCGAAAAGGGGAGAAAATAGATATTGGGAGGCTTAGGACTTGAGATAAGGACAGAGGGATCACTCTCCAATTAGTGCAATGGGCAAAACAGACGCAGCACAGAATAAAGGAAAGAAAAAAGTGATTTATTAC
Source organism: Zapornia atra (assembly GCA_013400835.1). Classification (NCBI taxonomy): domain Eukaryota; kingdom Metazoa; phylum Chordata; class Aves; order Gruiformes; family Rallidae; genus Zapornia; species Zapornia atra. The sequence goes on along the minus strand of VZTU01014779.1, from coordinate 8,322 downwards.
TACTTACTACAACTACTACACCTCGTGAACCGGAATGAGATAAGAAGCGGCCAGGTCTTCAAGCACCTTCCCCCCACCCCTCCCTTCTTAGCAAACTTAAAACTCATCACGATTTTACTCCCTTCTTCCCCCCCCAACATGGTGCGGGGAGGGGCAGGGAATGGGCAGTGGGGTTCCGGTGATTCCCAACAAGCTGCTTTTCTTCCCCAGATATTATCACTTCTACTTCCTCCCCCCACCCCTCGCCTCTTCGCACTCATGACTTTAATCAGAGATTCGCTCCCTTCTTCCCTCCCGTTCGCAGTACAGGGGGGGCAGGGAATGGAGAGTGAGGGGTTTCAGTCCGTTCCTCCCAAGCTGTCTTCCATCTCAGCTGTGTGTGGGGGGCATTCCACATACACACACCCTTCCCCTGCGGCACCGTGGGGTCCCACCCACGCGAGAGTCGTGTCCACGACCTTCTGCAGCGTGAGTCCTCTCTATCGGGGAGTCATCCCCTCACCACAGGCCTCTCAGCAGGACTCTCCCCTCCATAGGGTGCTGACATCCGGGTCCAGACCCCCCGGCCTGGTCACCCGCAAAGTCACAAGTCCCTTGGCAAACCTGCTGAGGCGTGGATCAATCTTCACAGGGCATAGTTGTCTCTGCTCTCTGTCCTCATCCATGGGCTTCGGGGGGACACCCGTTTCACCATGGTCTCCACCACGAGCTGCAGGGGAAACTTTGTCTTCACATTCTTCATTCCCCCCCCTCCTGCGGGCCTGGCCTTGGCATCTGTGCAGCTTGTTACATCTTCTCACTCCCGCTCCGGTGGCAAAGTGCGCCTGCCAGCAGTTTTTTTTTTCTCCTATATGTGATTCACAGAGGCGCTATGACCAGCTCTGATAGGCTTGGTCTCAAATTTGGCCTTGAATGGACCAATATTTTTAAAATATGGGGGCTGCAGAAAGCTGTAACTGCAGCTTACAAAAGCCACTGAAGCAGCACAGTTACACCAAACTGCAACACTTTGTTACCCCCACTTTCTGTGCTAGGAAGTACATGCATTTGGTCAGCTCCGACAGGAGGGTGTCCAAAGTGGTCATGGGATGCTCCAGAAAAAAGCTTCTGTGCTGCAAGCTTCTGCCATGCTTCTAAGGAGCCTAGAAGGGACATGGATAATGCAGAGGTCATCAAGAGCAAATAAATAAAAAGTGTTAGTGTGGCCTGCTTCTGGAGAGTTTGAAGGCAAGATCTAGGCTCTAGGAAACCTGTGCTGGAGAAGAATTAAAATAACACAGAGAAACTGAAAGGAAATGTGTTTAATATAGGTACTGTTAAGGCTCCAGCTTGATATACAGCATGAATGTGTTCTCTGTAATGCTGGGAAATCATCTGAAAGAGAAAAGCTGATCACAAAATTAACAGATCAGAGCATATACCATTGCAAGCAACAAGGATATGCAAACATAATTTAACATTGTGACTGGAGATATGTACAGGTAGATTCAAGGTACCTTCTATTTATTGAAGAGCTGTCCTGTATTCTTCATCCCATAAATACCAGGATAACTTACAAAATTATGTTCAGGGTTCTGGAAAATAGATAGATAAAGTCCTTCTTAGGTGTTAGAAATCAAATAAACTTAGCCATATGTCCACAACAATTAGTATACAATAATGTTATCTGTCTTACAAACTCCCAATTTCCTCCAATATGTAAGCAGATAGCATGCACTAATTTCAACATTTTTATTACCCAGAAAACTTCTGCTTAAAAAAAGAAATAAGTATGCATATTTCTGAAAGATTGTATGCTTCATAATAGGAAAGCCTTCCTGACTCAGATACTTCAACTGAGTAAGGAAAAACTTATTCCTTCATCCCAGGACTCAATGTATTTCAGTGCCTGCATTGAAAATGGCAAGTCAGTCAAAATAGAGAATTATCACCTTTAGCCATTTTTTATACAACTTTCAATTAATTTTGTACTTCATTTTTCTTCCATATCTGTATAATATGTGAAAATAAGACTTTTGATACTCTCAAGCTTATTTTGCAGTTTCTCATTTAGTGTTTTTGTACACACCAAGATGAGAAATATTTTTCAAGGTATATCTTTAACTTGTTTCAGAACACCATATTTCCTTTATCAATTATGATGATTAAAATCACATCTAATACTGGAGTGAAAAAATAATTTTAAAAAATCAAATAAGATGACAGAATTGATTCAGTAATTCCATAACATTTCAGTTCAAAACCACACACCATTGCAAAGAGAAAAACAAGCTAAACTCTACATTCGTATTTGCACTTTAAAAAACAGACATGGAAACAAACAATAAAAAAGTATCAAAATCCTGTAAGCATACAAATCTGTGGTGCAAACTCTAAACAAAAGTGTTTACACTTTAAATGAAACATAAGCCAACTAGCCCAAAGAATAATGCTAAAAAAACCTTCCACACCCTCTATCCAAAATTTTGAGATGCTAAACTCTTATAGTACAACTATGTAACTGCTATTCAAAATATCTGGTGGGGCGTGCAGGGACTGGGGAAATGGGGTTCTTGGTCACTTCCTCATGAGCTGTTTTCTTTTTCCAGATTTTAAAAAACCTCTACCTCCCCTCTGGCTCCCTTCTTAACAGACTTTAGTAATGATTTTACTCCCTTTCCCCCCATTGTGGCACAGGGAGGGGCAGGGACTGGGAAAATGGGGTCTTCGGTCAGTTCCTTGCAAGTTGGTTTCCTTCTTGGCCAGGGGGTCATTCATTCCACTTCCCCTTCCCCTGCTGCACCGTGGGATCCCACCCATGAGAGACAGTCCCTCACAAACTTCTCCAATGTGAGTCCTTTCCCACAGGGCACTAGCTCTTCACCAGCTGCCCTGGCGCGACTCACTGCTGTGGCGGGCAGCAATAAATCACAATGTCTCTCCAGTCCTCCACGGGGTCACAAGCCTCCCCCCAGCAAACCTGTTCCAGCACAAATCTCTCTCTTGCTCATCTCTGTGTCTCTGTCTCTCTCCATGGGCTGTAAGTGCTGGCAGGGGCTTGCTCCAACGTGGGTCACAGCATCTTCTCTATGTCTCCACCTGCTCCATCCAGCGTGGGGCCTCTCCATAGGCTGCAGGTGTGGTCTTGGCCTTTTCCATGGACTGCGGGGGGGACACCCGCTCCACCATGGATTTCTCCATGGGCTGCAGGGGCATCATTCTTTCTGGCACCAGGGGCACCTCCTCCCACCCCTTCCCGGCCTTGGTGTCTGCACAGCTCTTTACATCTTCTCACTCCCTTCTCAGATGGCAAAATGCAGCTCCTTGCGGTTTTTTTTCTATATGTGATTCACACAGGCCCCGTGACCATTGCCGATTGTCTCCGCCTTGGTCAGCAGCAACTCTGGCCTTGAATCAGCTGATGTTTACTTTCTGCGGCCTGCAGAGAACTTTTAGCTGCTTTTTGCAGCAGCCATCTTTGCAGTCCCCCATAGCACCCAGCTATGCAAAACTGTGACACCAGCTCAGATAAAGGCCATATAACTACAGAAGTAGATGATTGCATGAACCCAAGAATGATGAAAATCCTAGATAATGCTTACAGGGTGCTGCCAAAGAAAAGTCTTCAGGAAGAATGAAATAATGTTCTATGAACAACCCATATTTATTACACTTTCAGAGCTCAGATATTCCCCTTTAAAACTTTCTGTCCCCAAGTTCGTCATGCAGCACTCATAAGGAACAACAAAAAAGCACTTGCTTCTAGATTTAGCAATCTCTGACTTACATAAAGACACACTGATAGATGGATGTCTGGACTCATTAAATGAGCTGCACATTGTTTTGTAGGAAGTGGTAGCTGGCCTTAAATAGCTGCTTTGAAAAAGATCTCTGTGCTGCCTCTGCTAGCAAGCAGCTAATACATTACTGTAGACAGGAATCATGCTCACATTAACATATTAGGCAAGATACAGCTCTACCAGTGGTTGCCATATTTCTGTTTGCTTATGTTATAATAAATTACTATTTAGTTGAGGATAAAACGGCACACCAAAGCCCCTTTACGAGTCTATCTATTTGACACTGGCAGGCAACCCTCAAGTAGCTGAACAGTATCTCCACGGAAGGGGTTCAGTGACCTGGAAACTCCCAGTGAAGAACCTCATGTCAATGTTTTTTCACAGTGATGCTAACAGGCAAAACAAAAGGCACAAAACGCAGCTGATTCTTTGGAAACCAAATATAGGGATCGTGGAGAGACAAGAATATTCAGGGAAATGCTTCTTTCACCAAACTTCTGCAACTCAGAATTGGTAGACAACTTGAATTTACTTGTCACAGCTCCATTTTACCCTTGTGCCCTGGTTGGGATGCGGCACACAGATCTATCATAGCACAAAGCCTCACCTTGCAGACGAAATGGTGAAGAGGTCTTTATGACCATAATGAATTTACAGACCTTAAATCAGAGACAGAGGTAACATTTTGTTAATATATATATAAACAGGTCATCAGCACTTTCTTTTGATGATAATTTTCCTATATGAATATTAATTTTTCAATTGTGCTGAATAATAATAATCTTAATGAAACGTTCCTTTTGCAAAAAGAAATATTAGCCTTTTGCTCTGAAATGCTACCTGAAATATAATATATGCAAGTATTTAGTGTAACATCCACATAAGGATTTAAAGGACCAGCTCTCACTGTGATTTTAAATTTGAGTCAAATTTTCCTAGAATTGTCAGCAACTGCTCACTTTTCAGTGTCAGCTTGGTTAAATGCTTTTGTGCTATCTTCAAATATGTAAAATTAAGGGAAGTGGAAGAGGGAAGTGGAAGAGGGAAGGGAAGGGAAGGGAAGGGAAGGGAAGGG
>VZTU01014773.1:0-25930 GCA_013400835.1 Zapornia atra | reverse complement strand
GCTAAGATACTGATTTACCTATCCCATATTTCAGATGGGATTACATACTGGGAATTCTGTCAACATTATATATTAAACAAATTTACTAAATATTTTTTAGACTTCTGCAGTTCCTTTAGAAAGAATTTGGGAACTTGCAATATAATTGGTAATGTAGTGGTAGCCAAGATCTCAAGAAACAGTCAAAAACTAACTGTTCATAGTATTAACCATGAATATGCTTCATGAACTTTACAAGGTAATTTTGTAAAAGGAAAAACTGTACTTCAGTTTATTTTAATGCAAGTCTGACATGATTAAAAAATCCTAAAATGTAATTATAATCATTGTCAAGCAGACAGGATGTAAAGGATATATGATATGAAAGAGATGCTTACAGTGTACTGCAGTCACATTGTTTCATATATTAAAACATATTAGCTCTGTAAATACAAAGCACTCTAGACTATGATCTGATTCTACTGCTTTTCGTCAATCTTAGACATCCTATTGAAAAGAGTAAGATCAGTTTGGAGCCAGGTGCCAAGCACAAATAAGTGTATTATACTCTCAAATATAGATATGGAAAGAGAGATTTTTCAGTGATGCCTTCTCCAGAAGCTTAAACTCTGATATCTAGAAAATACTGTTTGTTCTGCCCTCTTTCTTTTTTTTTCTTTTTTTTTTCTTTTTTTTTTTTTTTTGCCTTTTCCCACACGAGTGCTTAATTTTTTCCCTGGACAGCTACAAACTTGCTTCCTTGGATTGTGAGATGGCATCTCATGGTATTATTTAAGTGGTGATTTGGGGTTATTACACGGCCCCGGTGGATGCCAACTTACAACCTAATATTACCCTGTTGCAGAAGAAGCTGGGAAGCATAAGGCTGTGGCTGTACAGCACTTGTCTCTGTTGGAAAACTGTGCACATGATGAACTAACTCTCGCCACTTAAACCTGTATGTAAAAAGCAGTTTACATCTGGCTGTGAGTCAGAGTCAAGCCTCCTTTTAAAGCATGACCCTGTGGTCTCAGTACTCACAGCAAAGATCTGAGGCACTTCTTGTGGCTGAAGTTAACTGGATTCTTCCCTTGTTTTTCTCTGAGCCCCAGCCTCATTCACTTTTGAAACCTCAGCAGTAGTATCACTTACATGTAACCGACTGCTAGGGAGGCCAAGGAAGGGGCAACTGAGTTGATAATGTGTCCCTTTGACTCATATTAATTAGAATAGTAAAAATGATCATCAGTGTGCCCTTCTATGCCAGGCATTGGCATGGTGATTTTTCCATGACAGACAAAAAGAAATCTGTGTTTCCAATAACTCAGCAGGAAATGGCTAGGACTGCACTGTAAACCAACAGTATATATTCTAGCTTGAAACGAGTGCCCAGATTTCACGAAGTGCTTTGTCACAGAATTTATTAAAGTGGCTAATCTTTCTCTGTATTTTCACCTGTGGGGAGAAGCTTCTCTCTAGTAGCTTCTCCCCATGTATTTGAATGTTGATCTCAACGCTTACGCAATTTTGAAAAGAAACAAGCCAGAGCAGAACCAAAATTTAAAGAAAACATCAAGAAGTGGATGCCATCTCCCAGTTAATCTGTCAGAGCCCCAAGTATATTATTGCCCTTTCTGTACAGTGGTGAAATCTGTCAGTTGGTTCACATTGGTATTAGTCATGGTGATGAACGTATTTAATGTGTAATACTTGGGGATTTCATAGAGTGGCTGCCTGGAAGTGAAAAAGGGGAACTTCTTTTTAGAAGTTTTGGGTGTATTTCCGGGCAGGGAGAATGTGAGAGATGTGATCTCTGCTCAAATCTGGCTTTTAATTTGTCACTTGGCATCAAATAAGGTGTTTTGGTTTGGGGTGCTGTTAGCACCCTGTGGTCTTGCTCCTTTTGCTTAAACTTTTTCAGGACTATCTAAGTGAAATTTTATAGGAATTCATCTGCAGATACTAGTTCAGGGCAACTAATGTTTGACTCAGTGGCACAAAGAAATGTTGGAATTGTTTGTATTTCAGTTGCCAGTTGTCACATCTGTTGCTATGAAAATCCCAATCCGAATATCTAAGCTATATAATATTCGAGGGAACTTGTTGTCAGCACAGTATGCCAGTGCGACATATCAGTAACCTTGTGTGACTTCATCATCTGGAATAACTATGAAAATAACACAAGCTTGCCATTCCAAAGAAATGAGGCAGCTCTTTTCACTCTAAAATTCACCAATTGCTTTCCAGCCATATATAATGTATTGCTTTATGATGCTATGTATGTGCTTCTATTTGACTTGATGTTGTAAACTTAGTTTTTTCATGTATGGAAAATACAGTTTAACTGAAGACATAGTTAAATTCACTAGAACAAATTTGGAGTATATTTTAGCCAAAGATGTTTGGATTTAACAGTTGTTCTCCCCCAGAAAAAAAACCAATAAGCTGTGCTTACTTTCCTGTCATAGATTTCTTTTTTCTTTTGAGGGTATAAGTTAAATTTGTAAGTACAGAAGTCTAGTGTAGTTATCTCAATGCAGTTTATGACTTAAATATGTGTAAGGTGACTTTTCTTTCTTCTTCCTGTTTTCATTAAACAAGCTGACAGAGGAGAATTATTGGACTGGTGAAACAATTTGTCTGTCATCCAATCAATATATAATGAAAAGGCAGAGATATATGATTGTTTTTATATAATTTGCCTTATAGACACTAACTCATCACACGATGCTCTGTAATCACGCTTCTTAAGGAACACAAATATATTTTGGCTGTGATTACATGAACCAAAGCTCTTCACCCTCTATGTTTGAAATGGAGTGGTACCTGGGAGAATCTGCTCTCCTAACAAAAGGAAAGTGACATTTTTTTTCTGCCAACCTCCATGGAAGTTCTGCTGGCTATAAGCTGGAAACAAACACTTTTTAGACAATCTTAACTGAAAGGCCTGCTGGTGATGTTGAAATGCAAATAGTAAGATTTATCAGGAAATTTAATGGAAATGCAAACTACCTTTAATGCTCAGAGTAAAAAAAATAGTTGGTTTTTTTTTTTAAATTGCATTATCAATATTCTTGAATTGAGAGAGTCTTGCTTTTTGTATTTGTCAATTTTTTTCTGAAAAAGAGCTTTATATTTTTGCATTTTTAAATGATAGCTGAAGTAATTTCAGGTTGCCCTATTTTCAGGTTACTTCTATTTTACATGATGATTAATTGGATAGCATGTATGTTTTGGAAACTGGTCACTGTCTATAAGGCTACTGATGCTTTGAGTTGCTCTTTGCATGCTTGTTCCATGGCAGCTTGCAAAAGGTGAGACTGATCCTGAAGAACAGTGAGTACTGGTGTATAAACTGGGGAAGGAATATTCTCTAGAGGACAAGATAGCAGTCCCTAAGCCAATTCTCTTGTCTTCCCAGCCCTGTTTCCCTCTCTTCAGGGATTATTTAGTTGAGAGACTAATTTTAATATTGTAATGCAAAAGTTAAAAGAAGCCTCTAAAAATCAACACATTACATTGTTTTTTCAATACATTGTTTTCCCAGCTTTTACTAAGGCTGTTATACTGGGAAGAAATCCAGACTTTGCATGCTTCAGAAAGAAGGGTGAAAGCCGAGGGCTGTTAAAGTTCTAGAGGGATGACATTTTAATTAGCTGCTGTTAATCAGTAAGTTAAGCAAGTTATTAACACGCTGCCACTTCAGTATGGCATTTAAATGACTTTTTTTTTTTCCCCAGTTTATGCAACAATCAATTTTTGTAAAAGTTTATAATGGACTGTGATACCACATTTTTACATGCTTTGGGTTTTTTTTTCTGATGAATCTGAAGTTTTCCATGGAAGTTCTGAGACCCTGACAATTTCTTGGCAATGTCCTATACTCAAGTAACTTTTTTTTTTTAATTTCCTATTTGTTTTATTTAATGGATAATAATTACACATCTCAATAATAATAAGGTACTGATAAAAGGATAGATTCTTGGCAATGATTTTAGCCCGCTGGTATAGTTCTGTTCAGATCTATCATTTCAGGGAAGCTTAATCTCACAGTCATAAGAACTAAATTCAGGAACTAAATCCTTATTTTGAGAAGGTCCTTTAATCATAATCCTTGAGGGTAGCTGTCTCTCTGAACACATGGATGAAGAACAGTTTTATGTTTTCAAATATTTCTTGGTCAACTGATATAAACAAAAGGGAAAAGAAAGAAGGGAAGGAATTGATTAGAAGGTTTCCCATTGTTTAGTGTAAAATTTGAATGTACCACATAGGGATTTATATATTTTTAAAATTCATTTATTTTTAGCACAGACTCTTAAAGCATATTGAGGGATAGATTCTTTCAATGAGTTTAGTTGTATTTAATGGACATTCATGGACCATCTGGATGATGAATCTATTGTGGAGGAAGTGAGCTCATTACTAGTGATTTCTGTCAGCTACAAGTCTGATTTTAGCAAAAGCATCATGGATTTTGGAAAATGCATTCTGTAAATGCAACTAAAAAAAATTGACTCAGTAATTGGAATGACTATAAAAAATCAAAAACATTTTTAAATACCAAACGTAGCCTTATACAGAAAGTCTCCCTCTATGTGGAGCCTTAATTCTTAATCCAGTCCAAATTCTCCGTCATAAGTAGAGTCTCCTTCTCTGGAGATATTCAAGACCCGTCTGGATGCCTATCTGTGCAATATATCCTAAGGAACTTGCTTTGGCAGGGGTTTGGACCCAATGATCTCTCAAGGTCCCTTCCAACCCCTACAATTCTGTGATTCTGTGATAATTTCTCTCAATTGCAACAGTACTCAGTGAGAATTTTAATTGTTTTAAAAATGCAGGTTTACCACTCAAGAAAGTACAGCAAAGATTAAATTAAATGTGCAGAAACACTTTCTTTAAGTCAAGGCATAGCAAATGAATGCAGAGGTGAATTATTAGCTACAAAATATGCAAGCTTAAGTGGGTTTTCTTTCTGCTGGAAAATATAAGGAGCAATGATTTCTTTTTGTTTTTCTAGTTCTAAATGTACCTGACAAATTAAAAAGTAGAATTTCTGGTAATGCCTCTAAAAGAAAGCCTACAATTGAAGTTATTATTTGCTTGATGTCCTGTTCTTCTGTCACCTGTGGTAGTGGAATGCTAGGGAAGTGTGAATCCTTGCTCTTTAGCATGGGTACTAAAGATCCTCTTCCTTCTCCTAAAAGGTTGAATGTATTGAGAGCCTTTTGATCATACAGAAAAAAGTAGAAGTGAGTATTAGTGTGTGTTGCATAAATATGGCATGAATCTGCATAATGGGATTTAGCATTTTTAAATTTTTTTCAGTGATAAATTTTTATGGAGTCATTTCATATACCTCTTAAGGCTTTTTGGGTTGATACTTGAAACGTTCCTCTGTCTATGATAAAATAAGAAGGTATTGTTTTGGTTCGCAAACAGGATTTTCAAATCAGTTGCCTGTCCCTTGCTTGTTAGTTAAGTTTTGTCCTTTATATAAGATTTCAAAAAACAGAGGCTAATTTAAAATTTTGGGTTTCAAAATATATTTCTAAATATATTTTGGATTTACTTCTTTTAACAAGATGAAAGGCAGGCAGCACAAATTTTTGGCTGAATTTAAACATTAGTTTTGAGCAAATTAACTTCTTAAAAAATGTTCCCAATGGTCATACGCAGGTTGCTGCTGAATGGTGCATAATCTGGGCTTTGGGACAAATATTTAGTTTTGTTTTGTAGGTAATGAGTTGTCCTTTTGAATAGAAAATATTGTGAACTAATTAGTTCAGTTTATGGCTTAAAGGTGATTTTTTTTTTGAGTCTCCACAGCTGCCTCTGCTTGATTCTACAGTATATATTAGCTAGAAATTTCCGTTGACACTAGTACAGGAAATTTACTCAAATTTGTGTCAGGGATTTGAAAAATCATTGACATTAATTAGACTCCTGTTATTTGAAAGAGGTGAATGAATGGCAGCGGAGGAAGAGGGCTGTGTAGAGCTGTGCTCATAGCAGGTCAAGCATTAGGTTTAACTCTTCTTACCACAAGAGTCATAAGGCTCTTTCAAATGAGGAACGCATTTTAAACCACAAAATGAGTGATAAAAGGTAATGTTAATGGTTGCAGCATTAGTGGTATCTTATAAGAGGAAGCTGCTGTCACTGGGAAGCGCAGTAGTGGTGAGTCTGTGCAGCAGTGTATGTAGTATCGATAGTTTTCAGAAGAGTGATGTGTCTGATTTGCCAAAAGAAAACACTAAAAGAAAAGCACTGAGATTCAAAGTGTCACTTTGGGTGTGGTGGGAAAAAAAATGTATTATGTTTTAACTACAGCAGCCGGATTTGGTCTGAACTTCAAGAGTGTGAAATAACTAGAGTTTCAGTGGTTTATCTCCTTGCTGTATCTTCCCAGGTTAGTACAGTTCCCTGCGATTCCTTGTCTTGAGGAAAATTCCGAATTTGTGGTGATGAGGGTGTCTGGGGTTTCTGTTAAACCAGGCAAAGTCTTACAAGGAGAGGATGAAGTCCCTCGGTTTATTCAGCCTGGAGAAGAGGAGGCTGAGGGGAGAGACCTCATGGTGGTCTGTGGCTTCCTGATGAGCCGGAGTGAAGGGGCAGGCACCAATCTCCTCTCTTTGGTGAACAGTGATAGAGCCTGAGGGAATGGCATGAAGCTGCGATAGGAGGATCAGGTTGGATATTAGGAAGAGGTTCTTTACTGAGAGGATGGTTTGGCACTGGAACAGGCTCCCCAGGGAAGTGGTCACAGCACCGATCTTGACTGAGGTCAAGAAGCATCTGGATGATGCCCTCAGTCACATGCTCTGACTTGGCTGGTCTGTGTGGAGCCAGGAGTTGGACTCGATGATCCTTATGGGTTCCTTCCAACTCAGGAGATTGTATGATTTTGAATTATTTGCAGACTCAGTTTCAGTTTCTTATTAAACAAATTATCATCTGTGAATATGGCCCGGTATTTTATAATGTATACATTAGTCCAAGTGGACCTGAAAAAGCAATAAAATACATATATACAAGCCAAGGAGGTTATTTTCTTGGCCCTCGGTGTGCAAACTTAGTCTCCTTACAAACGCTCATCTCAGCTTTAGAAAAGGAAGAAGGCTGTCTTTGTCCTTGTTGCTGAGTCACAGTGTTGGGAATCAGGTGTCAGAGTTCTTGTTCCTGGATCAGCCTCAAACTTTAACTGTGAATATGTATTATCTCCATATTTAAGACCAGATTATTTTTTTTCCTGGGAGGGACTTGTGTACTCTTTCTGTGTAGGATATGCATCATGGAGTAGTGCAAGAGCAACTGTTGCACATACACAGATAAATTCCTTTTTACAGGTTATTTCATCTTCCTTGTGCAACAGACACAAAGCCAGCTTCTAGAGCTAGTTTAGGTGGAATTCCACCCCCTGCACTACCCCCCAAAAAAAAAATTAAAAATAACCAAAGTCCCTTTAATAGATTAGTTCCATGGAACATCCTGTTTATTTTCTTGTGATGGTATGTGGTAAATGACACATGGTTGTAATATGTCTTTGAATGAAGAAAAAAACAGGGGGAGGATAAGGTACCGTGTTAATTACCGCTCTTAGAACCCTATCATTTTGTATTTATGGGCTTTGTAAAACTGTACCAATGCACCTTGAATTTTTCATTAACTTTGTGGAGCCCTTTAGTTCCTGTATATACTGTGTTAATAACACTTTAGTTTGAGCTTTTCCAAGAGACCATCTTGGATACATACATTAATTATAGAAAATCCACTGGTACTGGAGACTATTACAATGCCATCCTTGATGCAGTTTGTGTGAATTAATTTATTTAAGCACTAAAAAAACCCACCTTACCACTATTAGTAGATTTTTTTTTTTCAGGTAAGCTTGTTCTATAGCATGTCTTTTTTAGCCTAGCAGGTCATTCAGTTACAAGCTGTGAAGCCTTTTTTATGGCTGAGTTCTGTTTCTCACCTGCTTGCTCATTCAGCATTCGGCTCTGATTAATGGTCTACAACCGGTCTGTTCTAACGTTAAATGAAAAAAGCATTCCAGTGACTGTGGCATTTGGTGATAAGTAGTTAGACGAAATAGAAGATGTACTGTGCCTCCCTTGGCTTTGGAGTTATGATTAGATTCAGCTCAGCCTGCAGAATGCTACTGAGGATATTGCTGCTCTGCTGTAGTGAGAGACGAGCTCGTATCAAAACAGCATGTGTTGCTGCTTATCTTGCATTGTACACGGCAATGTTCTAAGTACACTGGATGTACATACCAAATAGTATGGTTGGTTGGTTGTTTTTTTACTTCTTTTTTTTCCCCTAGACTTACTAAAGTGGGAAAGGGTGTGGAATGAGTCTTTCTGCCCACCAAGCCATTGTAGGACTTGCAGAAAGCATTAAAAGCAATAGATTTTTAAAAAAATGCTCATTTATATTTTGTGGAAGCATTCATTCAAGCCCTCAGACAAGTAATTTTTTTAGGGTTCATACGCAGTCATCCTTTTGCTGAAATACAGCAATGCCAATGGTTGACCTCACGGTGCATTTTAGAGCAATCACTCCCCCCAAGCACACCATGGCTTTGTTCTGCAACGCATACGTTGGAAATTCAGAATATGTATTTTTAATGTTTCAAATGGATGAAAAAGACAAGGGGTGCACTATGCTAATGTTCCATAAAGCACAGGCTATAAGATTTAGGAATTAATTATTGCTTGAGAAAATATACATACTTAAGATAAAGCAAGGTGTCTTGATTTTAAAATAACCAAAAATAAATGATTGATATAAAAGTTAAAAGCGAAGGTGCAATGTTCCAGTTGTTAATGACGTAATGCACTTTTTTACTAAGACAGGGTCAGGTTGAAGTTTAAAGTGATTTCTAGTTAAATACCTAGATATCTGCAAGAATTAATCTTTAAGAGCACTGAGCTTTTTAATTTTTTTCCTTGCAAATTAATCGATTCAGCAAACCATATTTTATTAAGGATAAACAAATGGAATATAAGGGCTAATTCCTTAAGTATAACAGATAGACTTTTGTAGCCCTCTTTGGGAGTGGGGAACAATCAGCTGGCCTGTCTGCAGCCTTGCCAAAGTAAGACATTCCTTACTTTTGGGAACTGTGGAGTTCTGCGATGCCACAAGGCCCAATTCAAGTTGCCACAGCTTTGGGGCTGCTACCTGGGCTTCCGCCCCTCTACCAGATGTTGCAGTTTCTTGCTCTGCTTGCTCTGCCGCTTCATTCCTCTGCTCACCACCACTGCTCTTCTCTTTTAGCTGCCCTGCCTCAGCACCGTGTCTTTTAGCCGCACTTTCTGTTGTTCCAGCTTTTAAGAAGAGCACATGAAGCACTACTACTTTTCTCCCCAGGAAATATTCTTCCTTATCTACCTTCTACCCAGTGTGGGATTGCTTCTTCTTGAGGGATGGGGGAACACATCACTGCTGTGACTATAGCTCTCATTTCTCTGTTAGCAACAAGTTCCTATCGTTTTTCTCTCATGTGAAAGATAAAAGCAATGCTCTAAAGATCCAACTACTGTACAGTATAAATGTACTCAGTTAATATTTTTGAGAAGCACATTCTTTCTCTTTTTCTGTTGGTTTGGGGTTTGGGTGGGGTTTTTTTTCAGTTCCGGATGCAAGCAGGCAGTGAAATAACATTTAAAGTGATGTCTTTTTCTCACTTTTCCTCACAAACTATGTTATTTTTATAGTCTTCCCTGAAGAGGGAGGCAGTCTAACTCATATTTCTCCTGCCAACCATCATACATCATAGACTCATATAATCTCCTGAGTTGGAAGGGACCCGTAAGGATAATCGAGTCTAACTCCTGGCTCCACACAGGCCAGCCAAGTCAGAGCATGGGACTGAGCACATCTCACAGCCACTTCTTGAACTCAGCCAAGCTCGGTGCTGTGACCACTTCCCTGGGGAGCCTGTTCCAGTGCCCAACCACCCTCTCAGTAAAGAACCTCTTCCTAACATCCAACCTGAACCCTTTGCTTCTACTGCTACTGTAGTAACAGTCCTGAAAGTAGAAGGCCTCAAATTTGGTCCCAGTAACATTCCTGTACCACTTACGGAGGACTGCATGGCCCTTGTAAGAAATACTGTACATGCTACAGGTAATAAAATAGTAGGAATTTTAATACTTTGTACTGGAAAACTGGAGTGAATTTGTATTGTTTGTTTTCTGTAGTAGTTTGATATTGAAACAGTATTCTATTGATAAGGATATTATTTATTCTTGCTTTAAAATTTATTGCTCGGGATTTACTTCACAGGATTTTTATTTTACTCCATTGCATAAGTAAAATTTGATTACATCTGTGCATGTCATACTAAGGAAAAGCTTTTATATTGCATCAAACCTTGACAGAATATTGTAAATCATACTGCAAAAGCTTTCCAAGCTGTTTCCAGATAGAATAGAAAAAAGAAAAAGAAAAAAAAAAGGCAATTTTGATCCATCAATGTAAAATCAATTAAATTGTTTTCCTATAAATTAGGCTTGTGAAGTTTTACAGTTAGTTGGATACTCTGAGAAGTTTGGGAAAAGCAGAACAGACTCATGGTAAATATATTTCAGGTTCTGTTGCAAGTTTTTTTGACTTTGAGGAAAAATACAATTCCAGCAATTTAACCCTAGCCCTATTTCTCATAGAGTTCGCAGAAATACAAGATCAAGTTGAACTTCACTATAGGACCAGAGTGGTGTCAGTAATCTCTCTGAGGCACACTATCATCCTTTTGTGACTACATATGGCATCCACAATTCCCTGTATTGCTTATCCCATTGTTTCCCTACTTTTATCATTAGAAATATGGTCTTATTTTCTATCTAAAAAGCCATCGTATACATACACACACACAGCTATACACACATTTTTTAGGACTTTGATAGTCCACTTTGATATGAAGGCAATTACTTTCATATGAAGCATGTGCAGGTTTAAATTTCTCACTCCATAATGAGTCAGGAAAGAATATTCCTTCATGCATTTCTTGACCTAAAATCTCCATGGGTTTTAGTGGAAATGAATATAATCTTGCAAAACCACAAAAGGCATTTGCTCAAAGCAAGCAGTTCTTTCCCTGGCATGAAAGGAGAAAGTGATTTGATAAAATAACTTCCTGTCCCCCTTTTTTTTCTCAAAGTCTGTACAAGTCCCTGACATAACTCTTGAACTAATTTTAGATTAAAAATTGTTAACCCACATGTCTTCTAAAGGTTTAAAAATGCCAAATTTGCTGATAGGATGAGAACTCCACCAAGTGTAGGTAGTCTAGAAGAATCCAAGATATTTACTGTCAAAAAAAAAAAAACCAAATCCTATTTTTGCATTTCTTGAAACACCTCTCTGTTCAAGATAATTTAACCAGTATTTTAGCAATCGACACTATCTGTGAGGATAAGGAAAAATAAGGAAAAGCATTATGATGTTTGCACTCAAATGGAGTTTCATATCCTAAAAAGCTGAATGTGGTGGCAGTCTCCATTGATAATCTGTTCCTTTTAATCAGAAAATACGAGTCCATCTCCACAGTGCAAAATGTCAAGCTTGTTTACAGCAATGCATTAGGGAAATTCAGAAATGATGTGAAAGATATTACAAATTGATTTAAACACAGTTTTTTGCCCTCTCACTTGGCCAGCTGCACTTTGACTCCTATATCAGATAGCATAAAAGGGTATTGTGTAAAAGTTTCTGTGGCAAGAAGGTGGACAATGATGTCTAACTCATTATTTTTATTCAGTGCATGATCTTCATTTCCACTTTAATTCTTACACTCTTTTTTTGTTGTTTTTTGGGGGGGTGGCTGATGTGTGGCTGGATTAATTTTGAATTTCTGTTCCTTTGTTTACCCTTACTAAGAAATAGAATCACTCTCCTCCCACGGGACTTCGGTGCTGTATTGAAATACTGCTCTAGGCTAAGATGAGATAACTGTTCTCCCCATGAGAACTTTCATGAGAGAAGATGAGCTCTGGGTTTACATGTGATATGCACAGTCAATGTTGTACCGTAGTCTGGGCAGAATAATAGGGGTAGTAGACAAAATTCCTAACATACTTTGAAAAAAAGACACAATTATCTCAGCCAATGTGATGAGATGTACTGTAAGTAAAAAGACTTATTTATTTTTTTGTTTATGTGTTAAACTCTTTTTACTTAGCAAAGCATTTAGCACATAGAGAGCTCTTATTTCCTAATACAGATCTTCCTACGTTAAAACATGCTTGAATGCTTGAATTCAAGTGTATGCCTAAATATTTTTGTGAATTATAGTCTTGACTCAGTGTGACTGTGAAGTCTTGCCCGAGTAAACTAATAGCAGTGATTATAAAGAGTAAATAATTCAGATGTATACCTGGGTCTTCCCCACAGACACTGAGCGGCTTATGTTCTTTATCCACTTAGTTTCCCATGTTAAAGATGTCAAGCAATTGCTTAACTTCCTTTAACTTACACTCTTTTTATCATGCCTATTGAATTATAAATAATATTCATCTGAATTATGAAAGAAAACCCCAAAAGCAAATCCCAAAAGACCCTGAAATGAGAACCTGTTGCAATGTGTTTTGTCGTTCACAACATTAAGTAAGGTCCTCTATCCATTGCATGCAGAAGTAGTGAAGAACTCCGTAGCTGCATGTTCAAATTGATTTGCAGCCCATAAATTTTGCCAGCAATACCCCTGTTCTCTTTAACCTGTCAACTAAACCAACGTGACTGGTCCAGAGCCATTATCCTAGTATTACACATTTGTACAGTACAGAGAATATTTTGTTTATTGTCTTGAGTCTCCCTAATCCTCTTCCCTTCATGCCTAAACGAAAGGGTTTATTCTCCTTCTGCTGTATCTGTATTTGATATCAGCAGAAGATGCTTTAACTGAGGTGTCCTTGAACTATCACTTTCACAAATTGTAAAGCATCAGACTTAAACCTTTAGGCCTAGGTGTGGAGCATATTGTTTCCTGGGAGACAGTAGCATTCCTGAGTGGACCTAAAAAAGCCTTATAGAGCACCCAATATTTGGATAAGCCAGTACTTTATCTGGATAGTTATAATGTATTTTTCACTTTTTAATCTAAATATCTATGGTGAAACATTTTGGGATGGTGTGTTAAAGCCCTTACAATAATATGATACTAAGTAATATAGAAATTTCAGTTCCAAACCCATCATGTTTTAAGAAGAAAAAATATATTAGTGTATTTTCAGAATGTTGCTTACATTGGGGACTGAGTTAAAAAACAGTGTAATATCCTAGTAATCACAAAGGTTAGACAGCACTGTATGAATTAAACAGTGTTGTTCGGGTTCCCACGCAGCGGAGCATTCTGAAGGATTTTTGGGCCCAAATTGAATATATGTGATAATCTCATGCTTTTGCGTTCTTCCCCTTCTTTCCCTCCTCCTTTAAAAATCAAAATCCAACTGAACTAAAACTGTTTGTCCTTAGTTTCTGGGGTTATTTACACTGCAGTTGTGAATCAGCCTCAGAGAGGATTAGTATCAAGTCTTAGTGCTGGTTTGGTTTTATCCATCCCTATTTTTATTTTTGTTGAGCCACCCTTTAAACCCTAAGAAGCCAAAAATTCACCATTGGGCTTTTTCACTATGTTCCCTACAATAGTTTATAGCCCTGATGCACTTTGTGGATTGCTATTTAGCCTTCAGGCAGAACAAACAGTATAGGAGGGCTTGTATCTGTCTATTGCTGGTTTTAAATAGCCTTCAGTAGTCAGTAAAGGGACATCAAACCTCTCCATGCTCTTTTTTCACTAGAATTTTACAGTTCTTGCATTGTGAAGTTTGCCCTCATCACCCTAGCATTTTAGGTAAACTTTTGGGTAGTCCAGCTCCAAACCATTGTGGAGTTATGGCAATTTCCATTAGTCATCTAGGAAAGCAAATCAGTGACAGAAGAGAGTTTTAATGTTCTTGTGACTATTTCTAATGCTGAGAAGACTCATACATGGCAGTTTTCTGCACAAAGGGAACCATCAGGCCTAATGATTATCCAAAAGTTCTATTTGTTTTCTTTAAATGATTATGTCCTAAGATCTCAATTTGTCTCCTCCCAAGGTCACTCACAAGAAATGTGTCTCTTTTAGGGAAACTAGCCAAACTGCTTTCAGCTGGCTCTGGTAGATGACCACCTGATCCCTAGTTAATCAGGAGAAGGAGTTGCAGGGTGACGGAGCAAGTCAACAAGAAAGCTGGGAGAGGAATATCCATAGGATTCATTAAAACTCCCAAGCCCATGGCTTCAATGCTCTGGGTATGTATTTTCATATAGTGTTAGTAAGGAGTCATGTTTCACAACATCTAGTGCACCTCATGGCACAAGTGACTGTAAGTGCAAAAGCAATTTGTACACTGCAGTTGGTCAAATACTTCTGCAGCATGATATAAGAAAGTTCAGCCTGTTCCCAAGTTACTCTAGATATGAACCATATCTATTCTTATAGCTTATGCACAGTGATGGTGTTCCATATTCAGCAAGGAAGAGTAGAAGAATTCACTTTAAGAGTACTTAAGTTTCACTAGCAGGGGACAATATGGAGAAACTATAGCACTATGAAAAATACTAATCTCCTGCACAGGCAAATGGACTCTTTCAATAAAAACAAAGCAAAGAATCCGTCTTTATTCATGCAGGGTGAATAGCTGGGATATATAGAAAATTACATTGTAAGCATCAATTAGCAATAGTATGTCTTATCATAGAAGTTTTTTATTCTGGAATTTCCATTACTTTAGTAACTACCTAGATAAATCTCTTATTAAAAACAGCTTAAAATAGTTAGTTTGGTTCTACTTAGAATATAGAATCATTTAGGCTGGAAAAGATCTTTAAGATCATCGAGTCCAACCATTAACCAAGCACTGCCAAGTCCACCACTACCCCATGTCCCTAAGTGTCACATCTACACATGCTGGAAGAAAGGAGCTAAAATTTCTGTATCTTGGGGGTTGAATGACATCAGCTTATTGTTACTGTATTATGTAACAGATTTGATATAATTGAACTATTGAATTTTAAGTAGTACTCTGACTCATCATCTGCTTCTTTAATGTTGCAGTTCCTCCCCATCTTTAGTATGAAAGCATAAAATTTCACATAAAATCGTAGTCTGATTTTAAATTATGTTAGAGACTGTGATGTGCATTTAGGAATGTTTGAAAATAAAAATGCCAAGATACCTGTTAGTAATGAAATAG
Source organism: Zapornia atra (assembly GCA_013400835.1). Taxonomy (NCBI): domain Eukaryota; kingdom Metazoa; phylum Chordata; class Aves; order Gruiformes; family Rallidae; genus Zapornia; species Zapornia atra. Next base: position 10,700 of record VZTU01014773.1, on the reverse strand, counting down.
TGTAAACAAAATGTGTTTCATAGTAGAAACCAACCTTTTTCCCTCGCAAGTAACATTTTTTTTCATTAAGCATTTAAATGAAATTGTCATTATATGCACAAATATGGAATAAATAATGAGCCTTTTATCTGAAAAAAAATCTACAGTCAAGTAAGTACAGCATCTTTAATTGCATATTCTATCTTTTTAATGTTTTGTGTGTGCAGTATGAAGTAGAGCACTGTCAGAGGCTTAGGAGCTTTAACAATAGCACTGAGTGTTTCCCTCAGCTGGCAGTTGCTTTCCCCTTCATCAGCTCCTGCAGCTGCCCCTGATTAGCTGAGGATTGGGTGGCCTTGGTCACTTATTAAATCCACCTGGGAAGTTGATTAATTTCCTCTAAAAAAGCTCAGGTAAAAGAGGGCATTTTCTTGTGAGTGGCCTGGAGGGATAGAGGGGTTTTGAGCTGATCGATTAGGTGGAGAGGAAAGCATATCTTCTTGAGAACCTGAGGAGACACGAAGGGCTTAGAAACTTTGAAGAGTTCATCTGCTGCAAGAATGAGAAGGATAAAAATAGTTGAGAAGTGAAGGCTTTTATGTTCTGCTTTTCTTTGAAGTGTTTTTGTTTGTTCTCTGCTCTCTGACTGGAAGAGATAGAGGTATGGTTGCCTGAGGTAGGTACTAAGCAATCCAAGTGACTAATGCTGAAAACTAACTTGGGAATAAAAAGCTGGAATAGAAAGACTGCTCTGCCAGGGAACGAGCAGATGATTTCTTTCGGGAACTGAAGTGACCAGTTCCTGAAACCAAATCAACAATGCTGAGATGTTAGGACTGAGTACATCTGGCTCGTCCCTTGGAGTGCAGGGTTGTTCAAGGAGCTTAGAGCAAAACATTTGCTTTCCTTACCATTTGTTCAGGAAAGTTGGACACCCAAAATTTCAATGCTCAAGTTGTTTCTGAAGAAGAGTGTGAGGGGGGGTGGGAGGCTTTGCCTGCTAAAAGGCAGAGTAACTGAGTAATTAGGTTTCTCGTATCAGTAAAAAAGAGTATTGCTGGAGCTGATTGATTTCCTCATGATTGTGCTATGAGAGCTTGATTCTGATGCAAAATGTTCTTATTTAACTTAATTTACAATTCAGATTTTAAGTGTAAATGGCTTATATTGATCATATATATATAAATGGCTCATAGCTGATTGTGTACCTGGAAAGAAGGAAAATTAGATGAATGGGGTAAGTTCAGAGGGACTTCTGAGTCCCATACTTTGTACCCGCTTCATATTTCTGTATTGGAAGTAACAGGAGTGTCACTAATGACCCTGCAAGAAAGCCTGTAGAGATGTTCCAGACCAAATGTACTAATTGAAGTCCAGTCTAATTTATTTTTGTCTTTGTAGTCTGTTCTGTGCCATCAATTTGAGGAAAGCAATTGTTTTGTTTGGTTGTAGGGAAAGGTGAACATGGAAAGCCATACCCTCTTACAGAGGAAGACCACGATGATTCTGCTTATAGGGAAAATGGCTTCAACATATTTGTTAGCAACAATATAGCACTGGAGCGATCCCTGCCGGACATCCGACATCCTAAGTAAGTAAATTCTTTCCTGGACTGCTTGATTTTAAGTTTTTATCTCTGTATATATCTAAATAACTTGTTTTTCTGGAAGGTCAAGCATGAACCCTCACACAACAGTAAGTGACCATTTCATTAAAAAGAAAATTTATCACCGTTGTTAAATCATTTGCTCTGTCTTTTAAAATGACTTGTCATCTTATTAGTAACATGTTTAAGGCTATAGATAGTCTCTTTTAATTACTTAATGATTTTCATGGCATTTCTAGGTAGTGATTTTTTTAGGCAATGATAAATAACACTTCACATGGGTTTTGAGGTTCTAATTTGATAAGAGCTGCAGATCTTTGGACTTGGGTGGGGTGGGGTGTGGAACTGCAGAGAACAATTACGAAGTACAAAAGGAAGCTGTTGCATTTAATTTCACTTTGTGGTTTTATAAGTTGGCCTTGTGGCAATTCGTTGTCCACACAGTGAATGACATTTCTGTGCATGTCCCCAGAAGCAGTGTCGGTGATGTGCTGTCAGAAGTGGCATATTAGAAACAAGTCGGTGTTATACCAGCCTTTCTCTACCCCCTTACCCCTGCACCAATACTTTAGTGACTTTCACCTAAGCATCTTACGTGGGAAACTTGAACCTTTAGGTATCTGCCTCATTTTCATGTTCTAATTCAGCCAGATTGCTGTGGCTTTCACTGAAGTCTTGTATAGTTTTTGTATTGCTAATGTCCTGAGAGAACGGGCTTGCATCATGTCCTTCTAACCTTCCTCACATTAAACACAAATAGTCCATTAGTTGCCCCTATCTTCTAAATGTAAAGATAAAAAAAGTTTTAAAAAATTTGCTTACTAAGTAGTACATTGATTAATGCGACAAAGCTGGTCCTTATATTTCTGATGGTTACATCGTGAAGCAAGTCTATGTCTTGAACTTCCAGGACAAATGGAAGTCAGACAATGCTTTCTGCTGTTGTCAGAAGGAAAAAAAATAATCTCTCAGATGCTGTCTGTTAAGTATGATGCAGGCCAGTCTCAAGCTGCACTTCACCTTCTGAAATGTATCCTCTCTTCAGAATTGTCTGTGGAAAGTGAAGTAGTTCATACCCCTCATAATGGTGTTTTCAAAGAAACTTTTATATTTTTTAGTATATATTATATAAACTTATATGCCAGAAAAAGGAGTTCTTATTGAAATAAAACTAGAGTAGGCAATTCAAGTAAGATATAGGAGGCAAGATCCAGTTTGGTTAGCTTCTCTCAGTATTACAACAGGTTTTTACTTTGTAGAGCTTCCAACTGCCCTTCAGCTTTTAACTATCTTCTTTTGCATGTTTGGTTTTCTGGGAAGTATGCAAAACCAGCAGTTAACCAGAATTTGCTCTTTCTAATCCAAATGAGCTTTCTACTCCTTGGTCTTTTTGGAAATTGGGCTTGGGATTTGCAAGGTACATTTTATGGGAGGGGGATGGGTGGAATTTAACAAATGCTTATATGACTGAGCTCTGAGAAATTCAGGGTTTAAATTTTTTAATAATGCTTTTGATTTTCCTTTATGAGTGATGTACTTAAAGCAATTCAACTATAAGTCACCTGAAGTGGAAGGCAACTTTAAGTTTTGAGTGATGTTGAAAGCTGGCAATAGAATTACTATTTAAGAGTTAGAAGTTCGGTACCAATATGCAAAATATGTGTCCCATGCCACTGCCTGTAGTCTGGAATGCGACAAACCTGCTAAAGCTAGAAAACATACTGGCAGTATTTTTGCATGTTGCAGAGAGTCAAATGGTTCTTACTCTGATTGCTTAATATAGCAGTTAGAATTAATCCTTCACTCTTCAACACTATATTGTTATATTGTTGTTATATTATTAAACATAATATTCTGCCATCCATACCAGGTTGGGTTTTTTTCAAACTAACCAAACTGATTCACATTTTGAATGCTATTCAAAATGTGATTTTAATGAGGCTTCAGGGAATGATTGCAGTCTTCTAGTCTGAACAGTGAATATAAGTTTTGTGTTATATCCTGTTTCAAATTCTTAAGTCCTTGTAAACTAGAGCTTTCAAATTTATTTAGCTTTTCATTATTAAATCAGTGGATTCAAGTGTTGCACTTTTGCCCCAGCTGAGAGCCAAGCACCACACAGTCACTTGTTCTATGAAATGGAGTTGGGGGGAAGAGGGAAGGGAAAGGGGAGAACAAAAAAAAATCAAAACCAAGGAACCAAAACCTTGCAGGTTGGGATAAGGATAGTTTACTAGAATAGCAGAAAGATAGATATAGCAATGACAACAGGACTTTAGAGCAAAAAATGTATGAAACTGGTGGTACACAATGAAGTTTCTTACTAAACCACACAACTCAGGCCATACAGCTCAGAGCCGTCCTAAAAAACCAGACTGTCCTGGAGCCTCCTGCTCCTCCTCCAACCAGCCCCCCTTTATGCTGAGCATGATGTAATTGGCATGGAATACCCCCTTTGACCAGTTAGGGTCACCTGTCCTGGCTGTGTCCCCTCCCTTCTCGTTAGTAGGGAAATATGAACAACTGAAAAGTCCTTGATTGCTTGGCAACAACTAGAAACATCAGGGTGCTATCAGCACTGCTTCCATCCTAACTCTCAAACAAGGCACTCCATCCACTATTAGGAAAGAAATTAACTCCATCCTAGCTGAAACCAGGACATCAAGTTAATTTCTGATACCAATAGAGTGGTGAGCATTGATATTTAAAGTCTTAGGGTTTGGTACATTTGTATAGCTTGATTTCAACAAGTCTCCTTTATCTGCAGTTTCTAGATTAATTGTTTGTAATTCATGTAGTCATAGATCAGATACACAAATCCTTGTTGGCTTCCCTGCATTAACCTATCACAAATCTCATCCTTTTTAGTTTTTCATGGGAGCAGATGGATTCCTTTTGTACTGAAATTCTTAATGTTCACATGTTACATGAAGGGTATTGAACCTGATTTTTGTGATGTCCAGTTTTTAACCTGTATAGGCTGGAGTTGGCGTTTCCAAGCATTGACTGCTGGTCTGTTGCTGTGTGAAGTGGTGGCCCTTCACGGTCACTCCCAGCAGTGCCCCTTTTCAGAAGTCTGAGCTATGCTTGTTTTTCTTACACATTCAGGTTCTCATATGCCTCCAGAAGAAATGCATTTTCATATTCAAAGAAATGTGAGTGTTTATCTAAAGGCTGTGAGATCTTCTGTGTCCTGAACATTAATGAGCTTTTCTTAATAATAAAAAAGCAAATTTCCCTCTACCTCTTTTGCATTACTGAAACTCGCCAACTCTTCCTCCTTATCAGGAGGAGAAGCTGAGAGAATGCCTGAACAGTTCTCTCTCAAAATATTTGCATTCAGTGTGGTTGCTGTCCCTTGTATTTTTGAGAGGCTAAAATGTGATGGTGTTTTTTGGGAGGGGACAGGGCTGTTGTTTTTTGTTTGGCTGTGTTTTTATATGTCTTTGGAATAGTTTTTAATTATGTTTTAGTAAACCTTGCAGCAAGACTAGAATTACCAGACTAAGATGGGAAAGGGTATATTATGTAAATATTATAGCTAGCTGTTCAGTCATAGAATCATAGAATATACTGAGTTGGAAGGGACCCATAAGGATCATTAAGTCTAATGTATCAGTTAATATCTGAATCAGCTAAATATTTTCAGTTACTGCATTGAATGTCTGTCTTTACTTTTTGTAAATACTCTGTGCTTGCCAGTTTTTTTGATCTTAAAGGCAGGCCCATGTTGTCCTGCTTCAAGAGTCTAAAAGAAAAATTATTTACTCTAAGTATGCTGAGCTTCACAATATTTAATAAGGGTCATGGAGGTAATTAGTTGTTTGGATCAATCTTCTGTTGAATTTTTTATTATATGTTGGAAGAGGCTAGGAGAGTAGGAGGCTTCTTTCTAGTTCTCATTCACTCTGAGAGATCAGAAATGTCTTTGTACACACATGCATGCTGCATTTCTCTGTACTGCTGTTTGCCAGAATCGCCTTAACCTCACCTGGCTGCAGAGCAACTGATTAAAGTCAAATTGTGCTTCAAGTGGGATAGTGAAAAACCTGGGTGTTACTCCTCTGACTGCTTTTCACAGTGTTTTCTGTAGTTACTGAATAATATAGTGAAGGTGGAAAGTCATGTAGCCTAAAACACCGTGTCCCCATTTCCAAGCCTCGCCAGATTGCTTTCTGCAATTGCTTCAGGGCATCTCATTCATAGTGCAGCTCCTCAAAACAGGATCAGGAATATTTTATACTCAAGAAAACTTGTGGCCTTCTGTCTCTGTCATGCCTGCTGTCAGTTCCTCCGCAAGATAGGTACTGATAGTAACAAATAACATGAAATAATTCCCAAGTGCTTCCCAGCTGCTTCGTGTGTCTCTCTTCACTGCAGCAGCATCTAAAAGTGGCCAAAGACTGATGATTCCCCTTGTGTCCTTTGGTGAGGAGTGGGCTGCAGTGTTTAATAGGCCAGTGAGGAGTGTCCAAGCCTGATGGGTCTGTTCCTGTTTACTGAAAAGAACTTGATTTAAAAAATAAGCTGTTTATACAAGTAGAGGAAAGTATTTCTCATGTGTTCAGGTGCCTTGCATGTTACCTAGAATCTGGTAAAACCTGCCACGCTGCTGAGAAAATAGCAATGTGCACTAAACATAACTCTGAAATCTAAACTTAATAGAGAAAGGAATACTGAAGGGTATTTACCCTCTGGCCAGTTCTGTGCATCTGGGATACTCAAGTCTATTAGCATTTGGCTATCAAATAATCCAATACTAAAACTGGAAAGTAATGGTAACTTCACTAAGATCTGTGAGAAATGTGAAGTATTGCAGGGATCTGTGCATTCACAGCTCACAGGTGAGAGAGAAGAGAAGGCTCTAGGAAGACCTAATTGCAGCCTACCAACATGTAAAGGTGTCCTACAGGAAAGTAGGAGAGGGGCTGTTTGTCAGGGAGTGTAGCGATAGGACAAGGGGTAATGGCTTCAAGCTGAAAGAGGCCCCAGGGTTAGATTAGGTATTAGGAAGAAATTCTTTACTATGAGGGTGGTGAGGCGCTGGCACGGGTTGCCCGATGCCAGGGAGCGGTTTCTACAACCTCAGTATTCAAGGCCAGCTCAGATGTGGCTCTGGGCACCCTGGTCTAGTGGAGGGTGTCCCTGCTCATGGCATGGCATTGGAACTAGATGATTTTTGAGGTCCCTTCCAACCCAAAGCATTCTATGATGTTATATGCTGTTAATGTAACAGTTTTATGAAAAACTGATGTAGAACTACTTTTTTTTCTTATATATCTATTTTTGCTTCCTTTCCAAGTATTATTTTCATGCAATTAGGCATGTATCTAATGTGAAATTGCATAAGCCTGGATACTTCTAAGCAGCTCTAATATTAACAAAACATGGCAAGTGCCAGCAGTACATTCTCACTGGCAGCAGAATTAGCTGTTAAACCTCATATAATAAGGACAGCAAATCTGTGTCAAGGCTGGAATGAAACAGCACCTTCTATTTTGTCTGGTTTGATTACAAATAACCTTATCAAGCTCTGATTTTCCAAAGGCTGCACTGGCCACAAGATGTGGTAGCAGGCATGAGAACCTAGTGATCATCCTTGCACCCGTCATCCTGACAGCTACACTTTCACAGAGCTTGCTCCCAGGTCTATCAGCTGGGAATCTGGTCGTGTAGGCACTCGTCAGACTTAGTGATATCTTGCCCAATTTTTTTACCTTCTATATTGTGTATGGGAGATAATGTTGAGAGAGAGATGTGTGAGCCTGGTCACGTATTGCAGTGAACCGCAATGGAGGAGCGATGTAGGTAGATCACAGAAGGAATGTCTTAAAATACTTAGGCAAGTGGGACTCGTATGTTCATGGGTCCTGATGGGATGTATCTGGGAACGCCAAAAGAATTGATGTAGTTTTTAAGCTGCTCTGAACTTGCATTGTACAATCATGGCAGGTGGGAGAGGTATCTGAGAACTGGTGCAAAACTGGGAGGAGTGGCTGATGTGCCAGAGGGTTCCTTAAGCCTACAGACAGCTTTGGAGTGCGAGGGGAAGGAGTAAGATGATAATTAGGATTTCTGAAACAAGAGTTGAAGGGTAGCTGAACATCACAGGTTGGATTGTTCCTGAAGTAGTGTGGTTAAAATATGCTTTGAGATGACAAAAATGTGACATTATAATCCTGTTTCTTTGGCCAGGAAAATGGACCTAGATTCAAAATAGAGCTGCTTTTTTATTGATCTGCCTACTTTTTTAGAGACAGAGAAGCACACTTGGTGCAAATGAATGCATTTTGAGTATATTGATATTTTTGTAATCTCTCTCGGAAAAAAAAACTGTTTTGGTGAGCATGTATATATTATATAAATTGGGCTGCTTGCTGGCATTTTGGAATTCAAAGGTAATAAAGTGCAAGGTTTAAGCTGAAATATAATTATAGTACTAAGACGCCTGCTGATGTAAGCTTGCTTGTGAGGGACTTTGGGATGATATAAAATTACTGCATACATTTGTTTCCCAGGCCTAGATTTAATACATTTAGGTGAGTAGATAAATTTCTTAAACCATGTTAGAGCATGTTATTTTCTTTCTGAAAGATCTTTCCATGAGTTATGATGCCTTTATGCATCACTATTTCCTAAAGCAAAGCTTTGCAAACGTTAATGTGCTTTGTGTCATAAGGCTTATCTGCATCTTATGTTTTTCCCTTGGTTAGAGAAACTTTTTGGTTTGAAGGATGAGGTGAGGCAAGCTCACTGATTTCTTTGAAGACATGCGGTGCTGCTGGAGAGTTTTTCCATAACAGACCAAAATGATGCAATTTGAGATAAAGTATCAAGCACATAATCCAGCTCTATCAGCTCTGATAAAGTCAGTCTGAGAGAAACCTAAATAAAGAACACAGGACTTTGCCTGTTTAGCTTACAAGACATGTTGGTTAGTGCATTTAATAGCAATAATGCAACCTACTTCTAGTGTACGACTCAATTTTTTTCTTTCTTTCTCTTTTTTTTTAATGAAAATATCAATAATGTCTTGGAGAAGGCCTGTTTGTTCTAGCTGGGAGAAGTGTTGTGACGTTTCTTGAGACCTGTACCCTGTAATGCCTGCTTGCTTCCCAGCTGTAAGCCGCTGTGAAAACAAAGATTACTTTCCCCTCCATCAGCTCACACCCAAGCTAATTTTACAGCCTTGTCAAATGGCAGCAGAAATTACTAGTTATCACTATTTTATCAGGCTCTGTTGACAAGGCTAGATTGGAACAGAAATACGGTGTGACTGAAGCTTGTTGCTGTAAATTGAATACTTTGACACACTAAGACAATTACTATGTAAATCTTCACTGGAAAATGTTTTGTCCCAGTAGTTTCAGAGGGCTTGTCAGTAGCTGGGAGCCCAGTGGGTGCTGTAGTTCCTTTAATAAAGGGGAAGAAAAGGTCAGATCTCAGCTAAGAGAGCGTGTGCTAACAAAGCCAGTGGGGAAAAGAAAAAAAGGGGGGAAAAAAAGGTTGAAAATCTCTTCCTGTTTTCCTCTTTCTCTGGCTCTTCTTGTAATAGGAGAGAATTGGAGGAGGGCTATTTTTATGATCCAGAAACTGCCATTGTAGGCTACTACCTTGCTTCCTAAATGCAGCAAAGGGATGTCTGCAAGACATTTAACTTCTCCTGTGCTATTATCTATTAGAAAAGGCAGTTTGCAAGGTTGTTGATGTGTCTAGAAGGCAGAGAGCCTAGTAAATGGCTAAGGCATTGCTATTGGCATTCCTTAATGTGCATAAAACACGGTTGTTGCTATATCCACAGGGTCAAACAAATCGTGACTTTTATGAATTGGCCTTTGCTGTAAAGCGGCTGAAATGGTGCCAGTCCTGCTCTCCCTTCTCATCGTTTTAGAAGCCCATTTTCTTTCATTTGCTTTCTACAGAGGTGGTAGATTTCTGCATGTTTCTTTTAACAGCAAAGCTGTAAAGATGGGTAATTTTGCAGTTCTGCATCTTTTCTTCAGCTGAAATGATGGTTTAGGACTTTTTTTCCTACTTATAAACTCATCAGGGAGTTAAATAAAACTATGCCTGTACCTTGAGGTAAAAGGATGCCATTCTTTATTTCTGCCTGGTCGAGGAGGCTAGCCTACCAAATGAAACTCTAATCTTTTTAGGACTCTTAGTGAATAACAAAGAAGCGTAATTGTAACTCCTTTTCGCTACCTCTCTTTGAGTGGTCCTCTTCTTGAGTTGTTTTTTTATTGGTGCCTGCTGCAAATACCTTCCAGGTGATGCTGCACCAATTTTTTTTTTTTCTTTCTTCCTCGGGCAGGTTGCTATTTCAAGGAATAAACCTCTTACTATTGCTTTAACTTTGCAAAAGTCTCTCTGCAACTTTGAAACTGACTCTAAAAGTGCTTTATTCAGAAACTTGATTTTGATGCCTGTTCTATATCTTGAAGAAATAAATAAATCACTATTAAGTGTTTTAATGCAAGTTAGAGCATGTGATGGTGTATTGTTTTTATTAATAAGCCTTGAATGAACAAATAGTAGGAATAGCATGCCAAATACAAACCTGGTAGAAAATTCCACTTTCAGTTACACATATTTAACATTTTTCACTGTACAAATTATTTACAATAACCTCTACCTCTTTATGAAGAAGTTTGATTTCATAGTAGCCCTTTTTGGTCACTATGGCAGCTGTGTATAATAAATGGTATTGTGCAGCTTTCCAAGTTCAGATTTTCAAAACAGCAATAAACTACTACTTTGAATCGTACACAGGATTGGTACATGGTAATGAATCCAATAAAAGGGAGAGAGGAAGGAGATTCTTTGGCTGGAAATAGTGAAGTGGTATTTACTGCTTTGAAAATTAATTTGAAATTATTAATACACTGGTAGAAAGGTCCCCTGTTTTTAAAAAGAACCTCATCTGAAGTTCTCCGAGGGACAAATTTAATGATGAAATACTATTTTTTGCTAAGAAATATCAGATATTAAGTTCTGAAATATCATGGTAAAAAGACAAGATTGATCAAGGATAGCAATACTTGAAAGAAGAATTGATGGTTCATAACTTTGGATTCATGATAATAAACTTGAACATATTTTTGTCTCTGATTAT
>VZTU01014760.1:0-12097 GCA_013400835.1 Zapornia atra | reverse complement strand
GGTGCGGTGGGGGACGCCGGGGCCGGAAGGCGCGACGAGGGGCAGCCTCGGGCGGCGGCGAACCGGCCCGGCCGCTTGGCGGGCGGTTCTTCGCCGCGCCGGGCGCATGTGGCGCGGTGGAGGTGGCCATGTTGCTTTCCGCCCGGAGAGGCCGGTGCGGTAGGCTTGGCGGTCACCGAGGGGGCGGCTGTTCCTCGCCGCCCGGTGAGCGGCCCGCTGGCTGGCGGGGAGCGGTGACGGGCCGGGTTGAAGGAGGCACGGAGCTGGCGGCGAGAGGCCTGCCTCGCGATGAGGAGGCGCGGAGCCTCCAGCCGGGTGAGGATCGGTGGGTGAGCAGATGCGCTGCTCGGCAGCTGAAACGGGAAAACCGGGGCCGGTAAGACTGGAGGCGCGCTGTGAACGGCATCGGCTTTTCCCGGCAGTGTCATCTTTCTGGAAGTCAAAATTATATTCGAGTTTGGTTGGGGGGTTTTTTGTAGGTTGCATGATAATTAAATGCTTTTTCTCTTTTTCTAGGTGTTAAGTTATATTTATGGTGATGCGCTCTATCTTATAAACATTGACCCAGCCTGTGCTTCCATAAAGAACTGAAGCGTTGGGAAGTGGTCCAGGTGTGGTTGTTACTCTCACCCCACGTGCTTGTGTATCATGAGGAGTGGACAGCAGGAGGCTGTGTATTAGGGAGTCAAGGAAAGGAAAAACTTAAGGGAGGCGAGTGTGTACTTTGGAGAGGTTTTGTGACACTTAAGTACTTTTTGTCTTAAGTTTGAAAATCATTTTGCTGTATTTAAAGGTTAATTTTGCCCTTTTGTGTAAGGGATGCTGATCTTCCTCTTGTGATTTTCTTCCAGCAACAAAGAAATCCAACCCACCATTACTTACAAGGAAGAGATTGAAATTGGTCAACACCTGAATTGCTTGACTAGCAGTTCTGAACAGGAAGAATTGTTAAGTTGTTAAGGCGGTGAGCTGGACCACAAGCAGCACTCTTCCCATGTTCTCCAGCCACGGTGTTAAACACTTATTATTCCATCCAAAAGCTGATCTTTCAGAACTGTGGCCCAGAAGATGGGACCTGCCTGTCAGCTTAGTGTTTTGTGATGACCATCAACCTTAGCAAGGGTTATGATAAGTTATTTGTAGTACTGATGGTCATTGGAAATAGAAATTACTCTAAAGGCATAGGTTTGCGTCTTTCTTGGCTGTGGTAAGCCCCTCTCTTGCACCATTCTCTCTATTGCTCTCGTGCAAGACTGAGATTGCATGTTGCACTACATCTGGGGCCTGATTTAACAAAAAATAAACAAGTGATTGTGCCATGGCAGTTGCCGGTAAGATTGGTTTCCCAGATTCAATTTAGGGTGCAGTGACAGGCAGTTTTGCTGAGCCAGTAGAAGTGGAAGGGAGGCTAACGCTCGCAACAGTTCAAGTAATTCTGCTGTTGAATGTTCTGCTGTAGTTAAAGTACATTTGACTCAATGAAACAAGTATCAGTTTGCTTTGCTTAAGATTTATTTAAATAGTAAAATTCTGTCTGTTGTCCTTTTAGGTGGCTCACATTTCTCCTACCTGAGCTTAACGATAGACTTAAGTAATGACTGAGATCATAAGCACTTAATGTTGCAGAAATACGTGCTTGAATTAATGTTCAATTACACTGAGCAATTTAATTGTATGTGAGGTTAGGGATTGGATCACCTCTTGATCATAGGAAAGCCTTTCTAGCGCTGACCTTGGATTGTAGAGATCTGTCATCTGTGATGTTTCCCTAAGTGTGAAAATGTGTTGTGGGAAAATGCAAAGCACTACTGAATGTTGGTTGTTTGGGTTGTTGGTTTTTTTCATATGTAGGCTCCTAATGAAGTCAGTGATGTTGCTAGTACTTCCATGCACTCAAATGTAATGTGTATTTGAAGTCTTGTTAAAAGGTTTGTAAAAATGTATGAAGCTCTTAAGGAGTATTGAAATTTGATTTTTGAGTACTGTGAATCAGAGCTTGTGGAAGTTGCTAAGAAAAGCAAGATTATTCTAAATAAATACTGACCTGTTGCACAGTGGTTTGAGTCTCCACTCCAGGGAAAACTTAAACCTCTGCAACATTGACAGGTTAAAACTCTGTTTTTCTTGTGCTATCTGGATTGGTTTTCTTTTAAGTCTGGTGAATTAGTATTTGTTAGAATATGCAGGAGTGCGTCCTATTAAAGCGTGTTCATATTGTAGCCTTTGAGGATTAAATGTGATCAGATAACACTGTGCAAAAGTCCACAAAGTCAACAGCAAAACCAATAGTAATGCTTTAGTAAATAGTAGTTTACCAAAGGTGACTTTAAAACGTAGCCTCACAAAGCCTGTAACTTCTAGACTACTAGGTGTGTATAAATCATGTGGAAGTAACTTGCGTGTGAGTGTCCGATCCCTCACCGTTAATACTGGGAGCGGGCATCATGGTTCAGGTTTGGTTTGTTGGGGTCTTTGTTTCATGACAGTTACCATTACACTTGCACAAACACAGGCCGTGGGAATTTAAGGTACGTGGGTGAAACTCCAGTTACGTATAACTTGAAGAATTCTTGTTTAAACAAGTAATAGTCAATAAGCAGGACTCAAAGCTGTCTTCAAATGAAACAGTGTTATGTCAGAGCATTGCAAACATAGTGGTGTAGGGCCTTGACCTTCTGGAAAGTTCAGCATAGCTTTGAAAGTTCAAGGTAGGCTGAAAGAGGTACTTCTTTCAGAACTATAACTGACAGACAGTTAGCATGTATGTATAAGTACAGGCTATGTTCAGCTTGAGACTTAATTCTACTGCTTGGTACTCCTGCTGTAATATTGTCTGTGACCTGCTGTGGTTGAAGTGAGTATAGTGTGCAGCTGTGATATTGTGAACACAGTTGCTTGCTCATTGCATTTTTCTGGAGTGATGCAGGATAAATGTATCTCGTGTGCTGTTTAGTAAGTGCGAATGCCTATTGTGAACTTTCCAATTACAAATTTCATTTCTAACTGAAATCAAAGCTTCTTCTAAAGGGGGAAGAGGTCATATGACTTGCAAACTTTTGAGATAAACTTTTTTCTGAAAGCAATTATTAAATACTTTTCAAACATTCTATTAAATGTCAAGCTTATTTCAAGGTAATGCATAAAAATAGCATATGAGACTAGGTTGTGTTTCATTTCCTGATAGTGCTGCCAGGTGTGGAGGTATATGGGAAATTTTAATGACAGAATGTGACCTTTTTGGCAGCTTTGTGACAACTGGTGTGAATTTTGAGGGGACAGAAGGGACAATCCAATGAGAGATGTCAATAGCTGTACTGTGAAAAAGAAATGCAGATTTAAAAAGTGATTTAATGTGACTTTTTCCTCAAACAGATTTGTCTTTCACTTTTGAAATAAAGTCAAGGTTAAACATAAGTTTAGAGACTATTTTTAACTTAAAAACTGGAAGCAGTCACTCATTTCTTGAAGTTATGAAGGCACCAAGTGTGTGATCTACAGGTTTAAATGTGCTACGTAATGCAAGTATTCCTTTTGCTGTCTTGAAATGGTAGTTGTCCTTGATTCTTATATAATGAGTGCAAGGCAGAAAAAATTTAACTGTTTAAGAGCCCTTTCTTAAAACGTGCAGAGCAGTCATTTAAATGAATAACCTTATAAATAGTGACAGGTTTTTCTCAGGTTCGGTGCAGTTTATCAAAGTATCTCATGTACATTACGTGCTCTACAATTATTTGGCATACCAGAAGTATGTCTGGTACTTTTGTCTTGACTGACCTCTTGGGCATCCATACATTCATTATACAATTTTGCTTGAAATTCTTTTCTGAAGGTTGAATGTGTCTTAATTTTTCAGCTGATGTAAAACTCTATGCAGGGTTTGTATGATCAATATACTTGTGGTAATCTGGAGTGCTTCTGTGTCTATTGTGTAGAAGTGTTCAGGGTGTTCTGTCCCTTGAGTCATTTGAACTGCTCTCAGCAGTTTTGGGGAAAGGTTTTATCTTCTTGTCCAAGTGCCTTAGAACTAGCAGAACATTAGGTGTGGAAAGTCATCCCATGGGTAGAGCTCATGTTCCAGTAGCACAGGCAGTGGCAGACTGCAAACTGGGGTGAGAAATGGTAGCACAAGAGCAGCCTGCCTAGGCAGCTAGAAAAAACACAGTCATGTAGCTTGTGACTTCTTGTAGTCATAAGGTTGAGACTTAATGTCGAAAATCTGATGGGTACATTCAAGCATATGAGGAAGTGTTTGACTCTTCTACTTCAGTCCTTGGTTCCTGTCCTCCTGTACGTGTGTTGCACTTCTAATTTGGTGGGATGTCACTCAGTTAAAATCACGTCCTGTGTTTGTGTGCTGCTGGTGAATGCCTTTCCAAAAGTCTGTGGTGGTCTAAGTAATAATGTATGCGGGTAGGATGGTTGCTCTGTGTTAGGCCTTATGTCATGCCTAGAAAATTTTTCTCTGTCCTGGTATCTGGGAAGCTATTTAACACTGTGTAATAGGTGACAAGTGGCTACTGGTGGTAGCTCTTTCAGTTGATGTTGCATGTACTGCATACGATTTTTATCTCTGTATTCACTCTTCAGAGTTGTGTATCTGATCATCATCAGGAATTGGACTACATCACCTTTAAAGGTCCCTTCCAACCCAGTATTTGGTTTGTTTTCTTACAGCATATAGTATCCCATTTTGTCCAGAGTATTTTGAAATAAAGAACTCCTGGTTTTATGCCTTGTGAATTGTAACCCTAACTGTAATGTAGTAGCGGCATCTGCAAGAAGCACAAGGACCAGCAGGTAGCTGGCATGCATTTTCCCATGACATCTGATAACTGGGGTGGATATGCAGTTTTTTGTTCTGTTGGAAACCCTAAACAAGAAGGTGGAAAATCTGAAGTGTAATTTATTTTGGTTTGATGCAAGAAGGCTTTGGAAGCCTCTTCCACTCATTGATTCTCTTAACTTTCACCAGGAATGCACAATAGCGCTAGGTTATGTCCTTTTGGGATGTAGGTATTGCACTCTCTAGACCAGACTTCCTAAACAACTTCTCCAGACAATTAGCTGACATAAATGTGGTCTGGACAGAACCTGAAAACACTTGGTGGAACCTAGTCAAGCTAGTTGTTCTCATCAATAGACAAACCTGATCAAGCAGTTTTTACTGTAAGTGCTATTTGTTTCCTGTCCCAGTGACTTGCACACCTTCCTTTTGGTATGCTGGTCATTATGTGCTGTGGAGAAAGAATAAATAACAGCAATTAAATCTGCAAGTGTCAGAATCTGAGGAACGTGCAGATACGCACGGTCATTAAAGCTGAATAAGCAACTGTTTCATGACTTCTGCAAGCTGATTTGTACATAAGAAAAAATGTGGCTAGTGAGTAAATGTCACTTTTAATTACGTGCTGTCTTGTGTATGAGGAGTAGGATTGGCCATATGAAGCTTTCCAGTTTATCTGGTAGTTCTACCCTATTTTATTACGTCTGTTTTAAAGCAGTAAACCCAGGGGTGGCTTAGTCTCATAGTAGATTCAAAGTCGATTTTAGGTTAAAGAATGCATTAGTTATAAGCAATAGTGAAGTATTATAAGGATTTTAACTTTCATAATCCAGAAACTGTGAATGGAGATGGTCTGACTCTAGTAAGTTAATAGTGTAGCAATTGCAGGTTTTCAAGGTGTGAATTGGTAAAATGTGCACAATATCACTGTAATTCATATATTGTGTCAATAGAATCTTTTAAAACTCGTATGCTTGTGGTTTGGGCAGAATTTCAGTAGCTGGAAAGAGGTTGGATACAAAAAATGGACTTTGCCAGTTAGCAAACTTACACTGTTCGTATTTGACTAACAATAAGTGCTTTGCTATATGAGTAGTTTGGTGGTCAGAACAGTGAGATAAAAGTAAGATGAGAGGAAATAAGAGCTTATGTGATAAACCATCCAAAAATGAAAATGTTTGTTTTCCTTGATGGCACTGGGAAATAACAGGGAGTGAAAACATGCTGCTTTAGGCTTCTCTCTGAGACCAGCCAGAAAACTGCTTTGGGGTAGAAAACTCTGCTTCCAAATTTACACCTTTTTCCAGGTTTATTCCTGTGTGTACAGCTGTCCCCTTCCTTGCTGGGCAGTCTGGTACTGAAAAAACCCTTCTTTTTTGGCTGGTTTCTCTTTTGAGGGGCGTAATCCTGGGTCAGGATCATAACTAGCCAGGCCTGGAGGTGAGGTGTCATTTACTGTTTCAGACAGGAGCCTGAAATAATGGTTAGTCTGAGTTTCATTAATGTTGCCTATGTAGCTTTCAGAATATCTTAAGGGACTTGTTATTGTGGTGACTTAACTAAAATGTTTGCACTGAGTCAGATGCCTTCTGTTTGTCCTGAAGTGGACTTTCATGTAGCTACCTGAAAGGTGACTGTCAGTGTTCTGGGCAGGCATTGAGACTTACTCCATTTTTTAAATTGTCTGGAGGTGCTACCTTAGTCATTTCTGGTGGTATCTTGTATCAGAAGTCAGGAATGGCATAGCCCCGCACGTGCTGCTCAGTTTTGTATTGATTACTCCCGTGTATGTAGTTAATGGTGGTTCGGGAAGCCTGACCAGGGAGAATTTAGCATTAGTTCTTTGAAAACTATTTGCTGAGCAAACTTGATTCAGATGCTCAACTGAAAATTATTTTTGGAAGATGTACTACATAGGTCAAGAGTGACTCTTATTTGTTGTAGAAATCTTTAGTGCAATGGTATTTGTAAATCAGTTGTAAATATTAGATGACACAGCTGCAGAGTATTGTGAATGAAAGCCAGCTTTATCACAAAACCCCTTGTGCTTAGTCTGCTTCCAAAACNTATTTATGCACGTGAGCTTTCTAACTCTTCTAGTTAGAAGTGCCTGAAGGGGCAACATTTAAATTCTAGTTGCCTGTGCTTGGCTTTTTGTAGTGTGATACAAATGATAACCTGGAGGAGGAAGTCTTGCAGTGCTGCCATGGTGCATTTTGTGGCCGTTGTGCACTGACCATCTCAGTTTGTTTTGTGGGGTGCCTGTGTGCGACTCAAGGGGAAGATGTATATTTCATCCCATCAGCTTAAAAATAAATGGGGCTAAGGCTAGACATTTTATTCTAGATAGAATTTGAAGCAGTTGCTAAGCTTTTTGAAGATCTGTTTAGCTTTTTATAGTGTTACAGTGAAGGCTGTTTGACAGATTGTTCAGCAATGTCAGTGATGTTCCCCACTAGGGAATCTTGAGAAAGCATTTACTTTTATTTAGAGGCAGGAAACTGTTACCCACCCCTTGTACTGGCTAAAATGAAGCACTATCCTAGTTGTCACTGCCCCTGTTAGGTCAGGTCTTCACATTTCAGTCTTTTCACTGTGAACATGGGAGCATGTGAAAGCATTCTTAAACATGATGTAAATTATATTTAGCTTTTGAACTGAAACTTCTGCTAGGTGACCTGGGAAGCATACTTACTTTCAAGCGTAAAGGCATAACTTCTTTGAAGTAAGACATAGTATTATGCTTAATAATGCTAGATATACTAATAATGAGAAGCAAGTCCCTATTAAGGCAAACTTCAGGTGTTACCAGACGAGTTTGCCAGCTGGGAAGGTGAAGGTTAAACAGTGTGTGTTTATGTTATCGCTTTAAATCCATTCCACTTTTCAGCAGCTTTGGTGATGATAAACTAAGTAACATGAAAGCCTGGAGTAAACTGTTCCATTAATTAGATGACTTACCATTACTTAATCCACCCCCAGATTCCTTTGTTCTCTTAAGACCACAAAGTTTAAATTAATTTTTAAGTACTGCTTTTGTATTGTCACATGTAGGAATAGCTGGAGTCTTTGGGTCTGCTGGAGTTAGTATTTGTTTATATTGCTGAAGTGCTTTTTCTTTCACAGGCTCAGCTGTACAGGCATTTGCCTGTTAGCTGTAGGCACTGAGCTCTGGTCCTCATTCCCTGTCTCTAATGTTTTAGCAGGGATTGCAGATTATTGAGAGATGGTGGTAACTGGTGGGGACACTTGGCCTCACAATAAAGCTTTGTGTTCCCTGGTTGGAAGGAATGGCATTGGAATTTCAAACCTGGCACAGTGGCTTTTTGAACTGAATGACAAGCTTGAGGGTGTTTGCATGCAAAGGGAATATATTATTTCACTTCTTTGTGTTAAAGTGTATTTGACATCTCCAGTGCTGTCTAGAGATTTGAAAAAATAATGTTTGGCATCATTCTGATCTGTGGTAAACATGTCATTACATTTATTTCAATTTGAAATTTGAGAGCAGATACGTGTTTAAATTTCTGCTGTTTCGTGCCTGAAGCTTTGTTAGTAGGGATGTTGTAAATACAAAGACAATTATTTACCAGTTTGGCTTCTAGCTGCTTGTAATAACTGATTTCACAACAGAGAATTGTAGGCATGTCTCCTACTTGTAGTAACAGATTCTGCTAGATAAACAGGGCTTGCACATCTGTTTCCAATGATGCTTTGTCAGAAACATCCTAAAATAATTATTCTGGAAATCAGTTTTTACATGTGCATTTTCTAGAAAACAGCATAGTGCGTATTGCTAAAATAACTCTCTGAGCGCTATCAAAGACTGACAAGTATGTAAAGCAAATTGTTCTGGAAACAAGTGACAGAGGAAGCAAATCATGGGACAGCAGATTGTGAGTCCCTGAAGTGAATATTTATTGTAGGACCCGTTCAGATGCTGAAGAATAAAAGGATGCGGCATGTACTTCTATGGTGTGATTTGGCCCCCTCATTCAGGATGAGTTAGAAGAACTCTTAGCTTCAATCTTCTTAAAGTTACTCCAAATAATTACTTCAATAAAAAATCGAAAAGGAACTAATAACTTTTTTTTTTTTCAAACAGGAAACCACTCCCAACCCTCAGCCTTCAGAAGAGGAGAAAACTGAGCCAGCACCTAGTCATGAGGTTGCCAGCCCTGAACAGTATATTAAGCATCCACTACAAAACAGGTAAATAGTATGGAAATGTGATTGTAATTTTGCCAGAGATAGAAGAATGCCTGTGACTACAGCTCTCATTTACCTTATGCTTTCTTAGCATCATTTTGGGAGTTCCCAATTCTTTGAAGATTTTTTGCAGTGGAAATGGAATCTGATCCTGTTATGAATTAGAGCCTTGCTGCGTAATGTTACAGAAGCTAAAAATCTTGCAGCCAGGTGATTGGAAAGAGTGTGGCTTTGTGTACATTTAGAGGCAAGCAGAGCTGTTGCTTTTGTCTGCTGTGTTTTAAGAGACTGACACTGATATGAAGCTGCTGCCAAGCAGAACGGGCAAAAGGGCCGTTGTGCCTTGGATCTAATTGTGGCGATTAAGGTCCCAGTGGTGAAGACTTCTCATTTCTATTTCTTCTCAGAGGCTTACTCTATCTTTTTGTCCTATTTGGCACTGAAAGTAGTAGAAGCTGTGTTAATTGGCCAAGGAGCTAATTAGACTTGATCATATGAGTGGTTAGTGTCTACAGTAATACTGTTTTCATTATCTGTAGGGAGCACGGCAGAAGAAACCCTGTAAAGTGCAAATGTACACATTTGTACCAGTGTGTCACTAAGAAGTGTAGGGCATGTAAATTCTTCTTGTTAACAAGAAGAACATGGAGCAGTAGTTAAAAGTGTAATTACGAAAACTTAGCAAAAAGTCAAAGTCCACATACTAAATCTTGTGTTCAGTGTGCAAAAACGGGTATGTTTTAAAAGCTGCTGCTTGCTTTCTGTTCAGTGTGCACAGAAGTCACTCCAGCAGTATACGTATGCTTTAGAAAGAACAGCCAGGAAGTAATTTTCTCCAGATAAGCTGAAGAGCTGATGTGGAATGCTCAGTGCTGCTCCAAAGTGAACATTTACCAACTGAGTTGGTAAGATTAAGTGACACCTTTTCTAAGTTTTGAGTGAGCATGGAAAGCCACTCTGCACTGCAGTGCAATGCTGTGTGCATCCCACTTCCCTCTGTCTTTCAACTTCCATCGTTGCTGTTTTTCCTCTAACCACTTTGATTAAATTGGTGCTGCCACTCCTTTACAAGTGGTGTAGTGGCTATTACTGGAAAAGAGTAAACTTTTAAAACAAAGGTTGCTCAGGAAAGGTCTCAAATCAATAAAGAGATTGACCCCTGGAGACTTGAAGGACCTAACCGTGAGAAGATAAATCTACTCTAGTGCTAATCTGAGTTATATCAACACTATGAAAACTGAACCTGTTTTGTTAAATTCCCTCATCAGGTATCCTTTTCCAGCATTTTATAATTACGATATTTAAGTCCAGAAGGATCATCTTTGAAAGGTTCAATTGTATAATGGGTTGACATTTGTACTCAGCAGAGATGATGTTATAGAAAATTGGATGGAAATTTTTTTTCAATTAGTCATATATTGCAGATTTAAAATCTTGAAACAGTTAAAGTTAGTTGGTGGCGTTTTTTTAGTACTGTCACCATTGGTAAATTTAACATAGCTTCCCTTTTAAAATATCTGCTCTCATAGTATGTTAGTGCTTGGGAAACTCATGTCATTTATAGCTTTGGAGCGGTGTAATTAGCTTTTGTAAGATTTACAAGGAAATTACTGGGAAGGGGGAGCTGTGCTCCCAGTTTAAATAGTTGGTGTTGTTTTAGACCATACTAAGTTATCTGTGGTAGGGGGTTTCAGTTTAGCAGTAGAAGTGAGGAGAAACATCCAAGGCTTAGGCTTACAGTTATATTCCAAATATCCCAAAACTATGTAAAATATTTACCTAAAGTGATTGATCAATTCTGCCACGTTTCTTGTAATGAGAACACAAATATTGTTGATCTGCAAAAAGTTGTGTAGCTTACTGATGAAAACTGATTTCATGCTGATTATATCTTAGGGTTTGCAATTAATTTGGATATAACCCTGCAAATGGTGTATTATATTTGTAATCTACTTTAATTTCTATATGTTATGATTTTATTTTGCTTTCCTTTAGATGGGCGCTCTGGTTTTTTAAAAATGACAAGAGCAAAACTTGGCAAGCAAATCTTCGTCTTATCTCAAAGTTTGACACTGTTGAAGATTTTTGGGCGTAAGTAAAGGGTTTTTTTCTATCTGCATAATAATCCTGGCATATGTTGGCAAAGCTTATGCTAAAGTCAAGGAAAAAAAAAGTACTCCATTAACTACAACTTTGGAGAAGTTTTTCATACTGTAAATGCACATAGTCTTGCTGTTAACATTGCAACACTGCTTATATTTGTATGTAAGTGACATACATGTAGAAAGTTGTATTTTATGCAGTAGCTATCTCATATGAACAGGAATTTGTAAATTCTTTTGGCTAACTGTTACTTTCTTGGCCCCAAATTCTGCTAGTTGACAGAATTCTCAGATATCTGGCTCACTTCAGATGCTCAAGAGTGCCTGAATCAGGAGCATAGTATTTGGGAGATTGACGCAGATTAATGGCAGGTTACAGAAGAAAATGGCTTCATTCTAAATTAAAGGTGTGTGAAAGCAGTTAGGCTTAGACGGCAAGAACAAAGCCTTTGAAGGTAGGCCTGTGCTTTCCTAATACCTCAGTCAAATTCGGATGGCTTATTTGGAAGGTGTCACCTGCCATAATAATGAAATACAGGGAAAATGTAAATGGCATGAGGTTGAGTGTGAAAAAAATTGATTATATAGTTGATCTTCCATAGTGTTTCATGCTGCATTGAGTGGTAGGGGTGTGATCAGGATGGAAGAGATGGTCTTGTTGTGGAACAATGAGACCTATCAGTGACCCATTAGAGTCAACCAGAAATAAAGATGCCAAAATTGTTGAACAAGTATTTATCAGTGCAAGTACCAGAGGGAGGGGAGTAGGATTCTGTGCTTGTAACCAGCTTTCCCATTCCTACAATGGGGGTGACTGATGTTTGAGTTAACAGTAGCTTGCAGTCTTGGAGTATGTCAAAGGAGGCTAATTTGTTTGAAGCTCACTATTAAAGTCGGTTAAGAATGAGATTTTTGGAGCTGCTATAACCAAGATAGTCTGGGTAATGAAAAGAAGTGCTTAAGCTAGCTCTGCAGTCAAGGTATAGAATCAGTCACAAGCAAT
>VZTU01014740.1:0-17446 GCA_013400835.1 Zapornia atra | reverse complement strand
CCTCTCGTCCAGACGGGAAGGGGGGGAGGAAGGGCCCTTCAAGATAGCAGCGTTGAAACCGCCCCGGCGCGCAGGGGCACCCCCAGGTGGGGAGTGAATGAAGGCGATGGCCCCGGTGGTGGGTTGAGTTGGGCGAGGTGCAGACCCCTGTGGCCCCTGCAGCCCTTCAGAGAACAGCAGGTCTTCCCCATTCACAGCTGCCCAGCCGTGCTGTAGGCCTGCTACATCAAGGTTGCCCCTAAAAAACTGACCAGCCTTTGGACTGGGGATGGCTGAGGAGGACCTGCCAAAGTACGGACCTCCATCTTCTAATGCCTCTCTCAGCACATTTTCACTCTAAAGCGCTGCCCAGCCCCTGGCTTTCTCCTGCCATCGCAGGCTGCCTTGGGCCTCTCTCCCCTCTCCACACCTCCCAGCTCAGTGGGATGCCCTGCAGTCCCACACCCCCATGGACCACATGTGGACCACAGTTTGGAGGAGATCACCTTCCCTGAGGTTTTGTTGGGTTTATTAGTTTATTTAATTTTTTTTAAGGAATAAATGGACCACTGTGATTATCTCTGATCTCGAGATAGCTTCCTATGTGCTTTAAGAGACAGTTTCCTGTCTCTTTATAGCTATGTTCCCTGATAATGGGTCAAAGCCCTGCCTGTCTAGAGGCAAGGGTGGGAGGGAAGATGGTGTTGCAGCTGCTGAGGAGGAAGGAAACCCCGGAAAGGACTCAGCAGGCCCCACGGGTAGGGGCTGGGCAGGCTCTTGGCATGTGGCGCAGCATGAACTGACTTTTAGAGGGAGGTTGGCAGGCGGTGACCTCAGCCAAGCAGCACGGGGCTTTGCAGGGCCTCACTCCCGTTTGGGAGGCTGGCAGTGGCGATTGCTGCCAGATGTCCAGCTGCACTAGGCAAGGCCATGACAAAATAACTGCACTAATTCCCCAAACATGCTAGAAACCTTTGCAAATAGTGTCATTTTAGCTCAGTCTCATGACTTTTGGTTTTCTGTTTTGCTTTGGGGCTGGCAATGTGAAATGAAATAGCACTTGAAAGCAAAGAAAACATTTAAAATTGAGAAATAGATTGAAGATTACGGTCTTGAAGTGCCTACACAGACTGTTGTGCACTCTCATTCCAGCTTTCCCATCTTTCATACTCTGCCTTTTCCAAAAGCTCAATCACAACGTAGCCTTATTTTTCCCACTTTGTTCTTCCTTTTGTTTGCAGATAGTGCCAACTGAGGTGTTTGGATTGGAACATACAGGCTGTGTCTACGGACATTTAGCAGAGTTCATATCATCTGAAATGGAAGATTCATCCAGTGTCATCTTAGGTTTTAGACAAAATCATCCAGGAAAGTCTCATAACATCACTAACACAAAAAGATCTTAAATAGCCCCTGCTGCAGGGGCTGAAACACAGACATCTCCTGGGCGGAAAACACCAGCTCTGTAGTCATGTACAGCAAAACTGCAGACCCAGAGATTAATAATACCATCTGAAAATTCACAATGATGCATAAATATTTTGCCCATTGCTAGGGAAGCTTACTTAGTAGCTGTACCTTTGGTCTGTTCTTACTACTTTAAGTGCTTGTATCTGCCAAAGAGAGCCAGTTTTAAACACATGTAGATAAGCTACAATGGATTAGGAAGGTTATTATGTTTTTCTTCTGTCATTTGAACAGGTTTGGCTTGTTTTCTGTTTGACCATGGCCAAAATATAGACTAGAAGGTAATACTTGGACTTGCAGTAACATGCTACATCATGTTTAAAAATAATGACAAAAGCCACAAGTTAGCAGCAGAGTAGAACACCTGGTATATAAACAGGAAATTAAAAAAATCTTATTTCTTCACTTTATTGAATTCCAATTTTGTTATAATAAAAATCAAATGTAGTAGGTCAAATGCATAGTGATTTTTGCCTTCATTTCACATGGCTAATACCAAAACCTCAAAAGAGTTGAAACATGTCAGGAATAAATAGTATCTAATAATAAAGCAGGTTTTGTGCAGTACTGCATGGAGCTGGACTGATGCTGGAGAACCAGCACACCCACTTTCCCATCCAGAGAGGATTCAAAGGTGCAGAGAAGTTTTCAGTTTGGAAGGAAGTGTAATATTAGCTGTTTGAAACTTGTATTCGTGCAGGCTGTGTGCATCTCTCACATAATTCCTCCCAGCTTCAGTACCTGTGGTTATATGTGTGGGTAATATGTGGCCGTATCTTCTAGGTAAAAGAGCTCATGCTTTACCTACGTATGAGAGAAGGGTGACTTCATAGACTTGTTCAAGACCATGAATGTCAGAAGATTGTGCTTCAACTTCCTAGACTACAGACAGTCATCCCAGGTGTACTGCATCCCTACAACTGCATTTGGTTTAGGAAGAATGGATAAATGTGAGGTACCACTTTACCTTTTTATTCTACAGAAATGCATTTATGTACTTTGTCTTACCTGTTGGCAGCTTCTACCCTCAGAGCATGGCTGGATAGCTGTAGTGCAACTGAGGAAGTGGTGAGCTCTTAAAGTGCATCAGCTGCTGATGAAATACTGGCAGAATATTCCCTTGAGAAGGTCCTGTCCCTCTTTTCCCATGCCCGGCTGCTTCTTCTTTCACCAGAAGCTTCTGACCCCACCAGTTGGGCAGAATGCCAAATAAGTCATAGATGTCACTGGGCTCTCAGTAAGGAGAAGTTAATATCCATCAAGGGTATAGAATGAGAAGCCTTATTTGTTTCAAGTGCTGGGTGTGCTTCCAATGCAAAATTAATAACACTCATTTACACCATGAGGAAATGGGAAAAGTGATGTTGGATTTGGAGGTAGACATCTGGGGAAGAAATGTGGTAGTGAAAACAGCTATGAAATGAAAACTGAAGCAATCTCAATCACTTCTCCAGATGTGGAAGCCTGAAATACTTCAGGATACAAGTCTACTAATTACCAATCTAGCAAATATGCCTATAGAACTTTACCTCTGTGCTGACAGGAAATAGGAAAATAGATCATCAAGAAACCCAGTAGCTATTCTTCTGCACTTCCTAATGTATCAGAAGGTTGAGTACTGGTATTTTGATCACTTTGGTTCTGGAAGAGTTGCTGGGCTATTCTTTTACAGACCAGAAATAACATAAAGCTTTCTTACGTTATCATCCACCTGTCCACAATGTCTTGTGCTATACTGAGAACTTGCTGGAAAAAATGAGTGACTTTTACTGTAAAATACAAGATTGACACATTTAGGAGATTAGACAATTTTAACTAAAAAAACACAGAATCAGCCTGGAATCCCTAGGAATACATGTTTTTCTTGAGATAACATAAAGCTTAAGTGGGCTTTTGAAGGCAACATTTCCGAAGCATCATTCTTGATAGGAAAACCAATCAATGATTATTATAGCTCTGCATATCTGTAACCTCTCCTGCAATTTCTTTATATAGGCAACTGTACCTATATAAACTGTAACAAGAAGAAAGCTCTTCATATCTGCTGAGTTAGATAAAATTGCCCATTTTAAAGCAAAGCAATGTTATAATTGTTTAGCTTATGTCTTAGTTTGAAAAGGTACATACTGGACTAAAGCCAGCTGTTGCTAAATGATTAGGATGGTTTGAGCTAAGCAAAACTCTTTTTTTCACCTAAACAAAATACATGAAAGTAAGATAGTGCTTTTTCAACAGTCACATAATGCTCAGATGAAAAGAAATTTTGGGGGTGAAAGGAACAGAAGATTTGTTTTTATCAAATCAAAATACACACCTACCCTTAGGTTTAGTTCATGTAATTTAGAGGTATTATACCAGTAACTAAAAAAAAGAATGAAAGAAAAAGAAAGTGCAGTGCTTGTAAGGTTGATAATCTGCTTTAAGGAAAAGTAATTTCCTTGTAACTGCACTCTAAGCTTTGTATTGATTTGCTTTGCACAGCATCCAACTGCAACATTTTAATAAGTAATGCAGTCAAAAAATTGCATATATTGACAAATGGAAAAATGGATAACTTGACTATCTAAAAATCAGTATTCAAAGCCAGAAAGAGTGATAGGGTAGAAGCTGGAATAAACAAAAAATGTGAGTTTTCTCAAGGAGTTTCTTTAGTTTAATAATTACTCATGAATGTCTTATAGTCTCCTATGTAATCTAAGAATCAGCCTAACAGCTTGATTATTCATAACAGTAAGTAATAAATACCCTCTAGTGGCATACATAGGAAAAGGAGCCAGATATAGAACAGTTACTTCTTTTTCTATTGTGGAACAGGCAAAATAACATTTTCACTTGTCTAACACAGGGTGTTACTGGTCTAGTGCTAGCTAAAATGGAAAATTGCATGCATTAGACTTGAGGTGGATGTCTGGGTTTCCTTAGAACAGCTGGGTCCAGAGCATGACCTGGACCACTAGAAGTCTTGAATCCCTTGTTGCTTGCAGACAAAACAAATTGCCACTGCACCTCTCTGGAAGGAGTGGTTCTAGTGATGTCCAAGTCAGAGAGATCTGTCCTTATATCTGAGGGATAAATTTAATTTCTACACATCAAACTCCGTAGGCAAAATAGGAATATTTGCCAGTCTCCAATACTGAGGTGTAATAAGTCTGCATTTCCAGACTCCATGTGCAGATCAGAGTTTGTGATCAGAAAAAGCTTTTCTGAAGAAGCTCATAATCAGGGCTTCCTGCAGTTGCCAGGGTTGGTTTTTTTTTGTATTATTTGCCAGTTGGCAAAGGTTCAGAGATTGAGGTGAAAACTGACAGTGCTAGAGAATAAAATTGAACAAATGCCCCTCTTACCAAGGAAAAAAGCTGTTAGGCTTATTAAAAGAAGTGTGCTTATACTCTTGAACCTTTTTCAGAAGCCCAGTCTACTACTGTAGAGTCATCTAGGTCCATTTTGAAATGTGTTTCCATAAGCAAAATATCCCTGAGTAACAGTAATATTCTTCTTCCTTTCTCTAAAGGAGGATGTCAGCGTGAAGGATTTGTTGTGATGATACTTGACCACTGTTGTATCATTCTAACTGTCATTCTGGTTTTGCCCTTCTGCTGCAACCCCATTGCTAGAACATTGAAAAGCTTTTGGTAGTTGGTCATGATTTTTTGGTGGCACCGATGTTACTTCCCACCCCTCCAGGAGAAGGTTCCTGTATTATTCAGGTATCACACAGGTTCAGCCTTCAGATTAGGTTCTAAAATAATAAGTAAGATGGTAGTCAGAAGCCAATTATTTTAAGGCCTCATGAAAGAAGGACTTACTATGTCTTATCTTTCTGAGCTGCAGTAATTCTGTATTATGTTCCTGGCATTAGCTCAGCTCCTGCAGGGTCTTGGACCAGTGTAATCTTCAATACCTCTAGTTATCTCCTGATTACTTTCTTTTTTTTCCTTTATAGAATCATCATAGAATCATAGAATGGTCTGGGTTGGAAGGGACCCCATGGATCACAGAGCTCCAACCCCCCTGCCACAGGCAGGGACACCAACCTCCAGGCCTGGAGCTACACAAGGTTGCCCAGGGCCCCATCCAACCTGGCCTTGAACACTTCCAGGGACAGGGCGTCCACTACTTCTCTGGGCAGCCTGTTCCAGCCCCTCACCACTCTTTCTGTAAAAAAACTTCCCCCTAATATCTAATCTAAACCTTCCCTCCTTTAGCTTTAGTCCATTCCCTCCTTTAGCTTTAGTCCATTCCCCCTTGTCCTGCCATTATCTGCCCTTTTAAAAAGTTGAATCCCCTCCTGCTTATCAGCTCCCTTCAGGGACTGGCAGGCTGCAATGCGGTCCCCCCGCAGCCTTCTCTTCTCCAGGCTGAACCAGCCCAGCTCCCTCAGCCTCTCTTTGTAGGGCAGCTGCTCCAGCCCTCTGAGCATCCTCGTGGCTCCTCTGACCCCTCTCCAACAGTTCCACATCTTTCTTGTATTGGGGGCCCCAGCTCTGGACACAGGACTCCAGATGGGGCCTCATGAGGGCAGAATGCTGTGGCAAACCAATCTCTGCTCTTTTTTTTCCCTCTTCTAAAGCATACAATAAAAGAATGAAAACAAAATTGCCCACCTCCCAAGCTGGTGTAACTTCACCGCTGCTAACGTAGTACTACAGGATCTCACTGCGCTCGCTGGCTTCCAGGCGCTGCATCGCGGGTAATGAAACGGAGACAGGAGTTACAAAAGTTCTGACAAGGATTTATTAATTTATGCTGATGAACAAATGTGTCTGACAGTTGAATGATAAGATTGCCATACTCTGTACAGAGTTTTTTCTAGAAATCTTCCTACTGTGTTGACAGAACTTGCAATATAGAAGTTCAGGAGTGGGTGTCAGTTCACAGACTCTAACCCAGTTACAAAGATGGCTGCATGCCCAGATGAGATGAAGGTTCAGACTTTCTTGCTACTGTTCCTGTTTCTCTATGTTCCATCTTGTTAAAAACCCAACCAAGCTGTCTGACACCTGGCACAGGAGGAAGTCACTAGGTGTTACCTTCCTGTGCTAAGCTGGCTAGGAGGTTTTATTACCAAAAAGAAGAGGAAAAAACCCCTAATGTCAAAAAGCTATTTCAAGCGGAAAGCGTGAAGGAAAGAAGCTAGTCAAGCTGAGCCTTCTGTGCCTTTTTTCCTGTCCATGCTGAAGGTTGAGGAAAATCTCCTCCAGAGCAAAGAGCCTCTATACTTTAACTGGGGAAAGTGGCAGTTCTGTGGTTACTTTAAAAGTGCTGCTTTCTGGCAGGTGGGCAGGTACTGACTGTAAGTGGCATTTTGTGCAGAACACTTGCAGATGGGCAGATATTGACTGTGAATGGCATTTTGTGCAGAAGGATTACTTTTCAAACCTTTAAATACTGATTTAATATATATATAAGAAATACATATAAAATCTCTAAGTATTTTCTTCAAGCCTTAATTTCCCCATCCACTGGCAAAAAAAATAAATATTAAATTTTTCTAATCTTCACTTGAATTGTCAAGTTCCTCCCAGTCTGATACGCTCATAACTTCTGATGGAAAGTCAAGGTGATACTTCATGCGGTCTGCATGCCATTCTGAGAACCATTTCTCTGTTTCCATTAAAATAGCCCTGGGCAAAGTGAGGACGCAGGCAGCCATCCCAGAAATATCATCCTCCAACTGGGGTCCTTCCTCCCAAGAGTCTCTCTCTGCATCATAAATGTGGACATAGTCCATGCGGATTCCTCTGTTGTGGGATCTGCCTCCCAAGACATAGATCCTGTTGTCTAGGACTGCAATGCCTGGCTCTCCATGTCCTGCAGGAAGCGGACATACATTTGTCCACTGATCTGTGCTTGGCCTGTAGCAGGCAACCTGTGAAAGAAAGAGATTAGTCAAAATCAAACTTGTATCTTAGTGACAGCTCCTGCCCATATGGCAAGCTAGGAAGCCATGAAATATCATCAGTCTCTTGACAGGGTGTTGATAATGGAGAGAACATATCGCTGTGTAGCAGAACTACAGTACTCAGTGGAAAACTCTGCATAGTTGCCATATAGCTTTGAACCACAACTTCTGAGCCTGCCACTGGAGAAACAGCTGTATGTTATTCAAATGTCTAGAAAGAGGTGGGGGCACATGCTAATACAAGCTCAGACATAATATATCTGGTTGCATTAGGAAAAAAGATGCTGGAACATACAAATACGGAGTATCTGCTGAGCTGACTCTGCACCATATGTTGGGAAGTTTTCAATTTCATTGGGCAACAACTTGGCTAACTGCTTTTATTTATAAGCACCTTTTTATTCTTCAGCTACACTTTTCAGCTTAATTAATTCTGCCATCTTCGTGTGCTTTAAAAGAGCAGTTACTTTCTGTGTCTTCTTTTCATGTCTCTAGCAGTTCTAGAAGCTGCAACTCAAGAGAATTCTCTCCAGCCATCATGTATCATCAGGTAGGATGCATTTAACTGCATTATATAGTTGCCACCCAACATATCCTTAACAACTCTGCCCTGCAATTACACAGCGGTAATTCAAAACCCCTCAACTTAGAAAAAAAATGCACATGAGAAGAGAATGTAAAATACAGATGTGCAGCTCCTGGGTATGTGCATGACACTGAACATTATCTAGCAAAGATGTTTTATAAGAATTCCAAGTGCTGCAGCTGTAATGCTTTGTGGGTTAGGCAATCCATCCGAGACAGGCAGCAGTAAATAAATCATTGCCAGTTCTGCAACTGAGTGGGGGAGAGCCAGTGCAGTAGTTGTTGCTGGGCAGTTTTATTTGCATACTTAGTTGGAGGAAAAAAAAGACATCAGACTGCAAGCATCCATAAGAAACAGACTCTTCCAAGAAAGACAGAGGTATCACATGCTGTCACCTGGTGAACATCCCTTCTGTAGCCAGAATCATTGTTGCTTCCTCCAATTACATAGAGCTTTCCTAGCAGTGCAGCCATCCCGTGCCAAGCTCGTCTCACCGGACCATCTGCTAAAACGTCCCAGCGGTCAGTCTGTGGGTCATAACATTGTAGCTCCTTCAAATAGTCTTCTCCTCTCCTCCCACAAGTAATGTACATCTTCCCATCGAGTGCTGCTCCAGCATGTGCATATACCTATATTGCCACATTGGAAAGCAAGAGGTTGTGTTCTGGATGTATGTACTTCTCCCAGCTTCAGTAAGACATTAAGGGAGTGACATTCTTCATGAGTTAGGAGGATATAAATATATGGAAGGATTTTTAATAGACAATTCCTTTCTAGGTGATTATGCTACGTGTGAATTTCTGAATTAAATACACCAGAATTTCTAAAACTTCCAGAACTGCAGTGGGGTTTTTTTCTTTATCATTCCTCATACTATTACTTTTCTGCCTAGTCTACTTGGAAGCCTTTTTGTTGGAGATTTTTCTTATACAAGCAGCGTTATCAGGCATGCAAGACATCCTATTTGGTAGCATGCAACTGGTTCTTAAGGCATTTTATAATCTCAGCATTGGCACATATCTATTAGTGTGACCTTATGAAAGTTGTTTATCCTCTTCTGCCTCTGCATCCCTTTTGTAAAATTGCAGCAATATTTATGTTTTTAAGTGTCTTGAGATTCCCAATTGAAAATATTGTGCTGCCCTTGACACAAAGCTTTTAAAAGGTATAGTAGAAATCAGCAGTTTTGTGAAAGATTACTCAGGATTTTAGTTTTCTTTCCTACCAAGATTCACCAAGCAGTTGTTTGTATTTACGTTCCTCCTTTGCAACACTTCTGACATGAAAATGGAAATTCTTGCCTTTTTTAGCAATATTAGAACTCAGAAAAAGCTTTTCCACTCATAACCCCGATTCCCATGTGATTACACCATTTCCTGGTTCCTGGGGTCACGAGGTCATGACTGCTGTTCTAGAAGGATAACTGGTTCTGGTGACAAGAGCCAGCTATTCACTCACGTATTTCAAACGAGTGACGGTCTTACGACAGCTCACAGGGGTGTGATTCTGCATCACATAAGCTCCTACCACCAGAACTTGTTACCCAATCTCAGTTCTGTGTCCAGGATCTAAGCAGCCTATAGAAACTGAGGCAGTATATCTTCTGATGAGGAGTAAAACATGTTGGCAGGACTGTAAGTGAGAAGCTTGTACTACTGTGTCTCCTATTTTACCTGCCTAGGAGGAGTGGAACCTTCCCATTCCCAGAGGTTATGTGTTCAATTCTAAATGGTTTTAATGATTAACACAATAAAGGTGCAGGGGGAAACAACAAGAAAACAGGAAAAATAAGCATTTAACCTCAAAATATAATATATTATTATTCTCCTTTCTTGATATTCATTTATCCCATATAGAGAGGCTACTGTTCCCATCTGACTCTCAGTATATTTAAAGCTACACAGGAGCAAAGCATCTAAAAGATTAAATCAGGAATTGGGGAACTGCAGTACAGTGTGTGGCTAGCACACCCCTTACCTCCTTCTTCAGTGGAGTCACATATTCCCAAGTGTTGCTTTTAGGGTCATACCTCTCCACTTCCCTCAGGTCCTCATGGTAATCTCGGCCTGCGACAGCATATATATAGTTGTCCACAACACAAACACTGAGGTCAGCATGCTCTTGCTGTAGGGACTGGATCTGGAACCATTTGTTGTGTCGTGGGTCATACCTTGTAAAAGAAAGAGATCAAAGGGAGTTATTCATACATCATTGCTGGAATACCAGACAGTGCCACAGATGTGGGTTACTGTACTGTCTTTGGCTGAAATTGAGCTCAGCTGTAAGTGGAGTGAAACTTGCCCTTGTCAGCATTTTATTATTAGCAAATAATTCTATTTTTAGAAGATGTACTTTAGCTGATATAATCATGCTATAAAAGCCTCAGTTTTTCCATTATCTTATTCACTCATGTCAGGTTGTATATCAAATCTCTGCCTGCACAAAGCCATTCTACAAGGTAAACCAGTCTAAAAATAGCACAAGCCTTGAATCTGGATCTTCAAGAGGCCAAAAAGGGCATAAATATGCGGTGGGTTCTTTGATTCTTTTCCTCAAATATCTTCTGCTTGAAGTGAACTTAATGATTAATTATCAGATCAAAGTATCTATCTGATATGGAAATTCTAGTTACAGAAAAAATTAGTTGTGAAGTGAAACTATACATGCATAAAGTAAGGGCAAGTCAGCTAAAACTACTAAAAACAACCACGTTATAAATACAAAAGGGTTTGTATCTGGCTTTGAAATGTAATGGGCATGAAGATCTAAAACTGACCCTGTCTCCTGCTCTTTTTGCTGTCACAGAAGCACTTAAGAGAACCCTGGATCGCTGCTGTTGTGCTCACAAATTCTCAGTAATCAACCAGTAAGAGCATTTTATTTAAAAATCTTTTTTGGTAGGTAAATCCCTCTGTATTGGGACCAACACCACACACAGACAGCTTCTAGAAAGTCCTCGTTCAAGGTATCTAGTCTAGAATTCTAGAGAATCCTGGTTCATTACTGCTGCCAATCTTTCCCCCTCTGGCAGGGCAGAAAGCATGTAGGCCATGTATACTCTTGAATGAATAGCTGTTTATACCCTAGCAGGTTTGGCTTTGTCCCATAAGCACTGCTGGAAGCATCCTGTGACTATAAGGCTCATTTCTTTCTTTCTTTCTTGTGTTTTCTTTCAGTAAGGCTCCTGCAAGCATACAGCACTGCTTACTGACTCAGAGATGGGCAACAGGGCAGTAATAAAAATAATAGCAGGATTATCTTTATCTTACCTCCAACACCTTGACTCTGCTCGAAAACCACTTACGTTGTTGTCTCCACCAATTAAATATACAAAATTATTGAGAACAGCAATCCCTTGGTTGGACATTCTGGGGGCTAGTGCAGCTGTAAAATGCCTCCACTCTCCCGACAAGGGGTTCAGATATTTGGCTTGATCACTGAGGACAATGGATGGAGTAGAATGCATCCCTCCAAACCCCACTACACACTGGAACTCTGATCTCAGCTGTGTCTGGGAGCTCTGAAGCATTGGCTGAAGACATTCATTCTTGTGGTACATTAATGCATCTGCAACTGTATCTTTTAAAGGACACGGACTTAATTTGTCATGAAGCCTTTGCAGGATCTGGGGTTCCATCAGAGGAAAACGAACTGTCTCCAGCAGCTTAAGGGGCTCCATCAGGGAGACCTGATCTGTCTCCAGTTGCTCTGTAGAATGGTAAAAAAGTGCCCCATCATAAACTTCAAACTCATAGTTAACTTCCAAACGGTTGCTGCTGAGAAGGGAGTAGACTTTCTGCAAGGGGAGCTGTCGGTACACCTGTGTCTTTGAGAAAGCTGCAAAGTTCTTCAAAATATAGGAGTCCAGCTGATCACTCAAATGTCTCAAGTCATAATGGTCAGCTAGTCTGTATACGTCGAGGATGTTCTCTTCATCTACCCAGGACATGAGAAAATCACAACAGAATTTAATGACTTCTGGAATCTACAAGAGAGAGAGGATTTTTCATTTCAGACACCACTTGCCTCACACTCAAGAGACAGGTGACAGAAGCCTGGGATGATTGTAAAACAGTTGTCCACAAGACGACTGCTCTACACTCTGATCACCATGTTCACTTGCCCAATTCCCCTTTCTCCAGAAAGAAAGAATTCCACATGGGTATGTAGATGAATACAATACAGCTCTTGTAGCCACACTGTACTGCAAGCCTATGAATCTGGCTTCAGGGGCAGCAGCATCGTGTCTTCTAAGTGTTAGTGTGGCACCAAGCTGCTGGCTAAGCATGATAATGGGAGGCATGGAAGATGTGGTGAAAGCCAGGTTTATAGCCACTCTGTAACTGTTCTTTCAGAGAACAGACATACTGTATTACAGACTGTATCTGTGACAAATATATCTGCATCATTTGAGCACAGGAAGCCATCTGAAAGGAAATTACTATTTATTCTTGTCTTCTGAATACAATTTGAAGTTGTATCTGGTGGGAGTGAGTAACTAACTGCTGTTGACAAGAGCCCCTCTGCTAACAGAGCAGTGCTAAGTGTGTAAAAACCAACCAAAGCGAGCACTCAGAAAGATAGAGTACCAAAGCCTTGTGCAGCAGTTAGCTGCAGGGGAAATTAGAGAAAAAAGAAGTTCTCTTCAAGGCACATGAACTCTGCACTTAGAGCAGAAACCATAGTGGCAGGATATCCTGTAGTGATGGGGTCAGGGGAGGTTATGTGCCTGTGGACTCAATCTTGAGCAGCACAATTTCTGAGCAGCAAGCTCTGGCCTTTCCTCTATTCGAGGAAGCTTTCATAACCAGATCAGTGGAAGTGAGTGCTCCATAAAATAGTCCTTCAGATGAAATGGTAAATGTTTATAAGTAATTATTAGCACAAATGAGATGTGCAACTACTCAATCATTGTTCCTACCCTTCCATAGTTAGTTCCAGTGGATAAAGCATCCCAAAGAAATTCTTCTCAGCCAATACATGCCCCTATTCACCCTCTAACCCCCCATCTAACCAGGTATCTGTGTTTTCTGCTTCTTTCATTGTTACTTTTGTTTCTTTTTATTTTTTTTCTCTGTGTGTGTGTGTCACATCTCCAGTACCTCACCTGAAGCTGACAGGCTGCAGCTAAGGTCTCCTGTACACTGTTCACACTGAGTTCCAGCTCAGAAGTGTAAATGAAGTTCAAAATTTTACACATTGCATTGTAGGAGATGCCATGAATATGAACTTCTTCTTGTACCATCTCTTTCAGTCCTCCTGCAAACATCCCTCTGGAAAAAAGACAACAGCACATGCTATGGCAGGTTTACACTGAAGCTATTTCCAGTTTGCTTATCTTATGCTGGCCTGGAAACCCAAAAAACATTTGAAAAGCATAAAAATCTAGCCAGATGCTTTTATGGATTACCTTTTCTATAAGCCAATGATACAAAGGTCTTTAGGACCTAAGAAAGTAATACTCTTTATTCTGCAGGAAAACAGTAGGTCCCATCTGAAAGGTATGAGTCCCAGCTGAAGGACTTAATACAGACCCAGCACGTATGGATAGTCAGTGGGCAGAGGCAGATACTCCCAGTGTGAGAGAAGAGGAAAAACAGAGGGACTTGGCACTGTATGAATTTTTTCTAAACTAGAGCAGTTCTTCCTCCAGTTAGAAGTTTGTCTGGATTGCCTTGGGATTTGTTTGTTTGCTCTGTGCCAACAGTCAGTTCAAGATACTGCTAGTCAAACTGACCAGGGGAGTGCCTGATGTAAGCGAGTCGTACCACAGGCACGTAACAGAGGAGTGACCCATTCCCAGTGACTTCTTGTGTATTATGAAATGATCATTGCAATGGGCAAGCTCTTACTATGCTAAGGATATGTTAAAAGCCACCCAGAGTGCATTCATGCAGAAGATGCTGCCTAAAGAAGTCTCTGTATTCCTCCAAGTACCATGGGCAGCGAATTTAGTGGAGGTAAGCTGAGTGTGCAAGGATAAGAGCTTTATTTCTGTAGAGATGTAAGAGAGAGATGAATAAAACCACACTTAGGATTTTGAAACGCATTCAGCTGCATCTCCTGGGTCCAGTTTTACATCCAGAAGCAATGTGCTGAGACAGAAGATAGGGCTGTTGGAGCGACAGGCAGACACATGCATGCCCCTGCCGTGCTGGAGCGTACCTGAAGTAGTCACAGGATGCAGCTAGGAGGATGCGATGGGCCTCAATGGGCTTCTCCTCCACTACCAGAACTACATCAAAGAGGATGCTGCTGTCCCGGAGAGATACCAAGCCGCTGAGCAAGGCCTGAGAGTGCTCTGCGCTGCGGTACGTGTTGCTGGTGCGCTGCTGCAGGGAGGGCTCCAGCTGAGCTTTGTGTGGCTGAGTCAGCTCCTGATCCTCCGCCATCCCAGGCAGAAATGCTCAGCCACCAGCTGTAGCAGAATGAAATCTGTGAGACAACAGAATCAGCAAAGGTTTGTGGCTTTTGCTCCAGGAAAGGTCCTCTGACCTTAGCCTGTCACAGTAAG
This sequence comes from Zapornia atra, assembly GCA_013400835.1. Lineage (NCBI taxonomy): Eukaryota > Metazoa > Chordata > Aves > Gruiformes > Rallidae > Zapornia > Zapornia atra. The sequence goes on along the minus strand of VZTU01014740.1, from coordinate 2,998 downwards.
TAAATCAAACCAACTCTTCAGGCAGTGGAGAGGCAGTTCTACCCTGAAGAGGTTATTCTGAGTGGTGATACTGGTAATAGACAGGTGTGTATCAGCACACCAGACAGACAGAATATGGTTTTTCAAGCAAGTTTTCAGTCCAGGGTTTTCAGGCCAAGAGTCAGAAGAAGTGGCATGAGGGGGGATATATATATATATATTTCTTTTTTTTAAGCAAAAGCTTCACTTCCCAACCCAACCAGAACCCCCAGTTTCCTTTCCCTTTTTGCATGATTTGTAACAAAGAACAAAACTAACAAGAATTTTTGCCAAATTCCAAGTGCCTAATATCCTCTGATTACTTTGCTGCACTATAAACTGCACCTCCATTCTTGGTATTTCATTCCAGAAACTGAAAGCTCTCCCCTCTCCCTGTCTTTGCTTTTCCTTTTCCTTAGCTGAGCACATTTCTGTCATTCTATGAAATACTGTAGGATACTGCAGGCTTCAAAGTGAGTTTCTTTACTGTGACAACTCCAAGCTAGCATGCACAGCTGCTTTCCACTTCACAGTGATGCCCTGCAGAGAGAGAGGGTGTTTCCTCCTCAGTGTAGGCACTGGAGACGGCTATCCTGTACCTCTTTCTAGGGCTGCCACTGCCAGAAGGTCCCCTATGGCACACAGGGAAACACCTGTAAAAAGCTAGCTGGAAGTGACCGTGCTTCATATCTATGGTTAAATCTCTCAAAATCTCAGGAGTCCTCTTCTACCATCCTGTAATCTACCCTGTCCATTGTCTCTGAAGAATGTCAGAAGCTGTGGCAGTTAGAGCTCAGCCCTGCTATCCAGCCCTCAGAGCGCATTAAAACCCCCACACCAGCAAAAGGAAATAGCTTCACTGATCATAGAATCATAGAATGGTCTGGGTTGGAAGGGACCCCAAGGATCATAGAGCTCCAACCCCCCTGCCACAGGCAGGGACACCAACCTCCAGGCCTGGAGCTACATAAGGCTGCCCAGGGCCCCATCCAACCTGGCCTTGAACACCCCCAGGGACGGGGCATCCACTACTTCTCTGGGCAGCCTGTTCCAGCCCCTCACCACTCTCTGTGGAAAAAACTTCCCCCTAATATCTAATCTAACCCTTCCTGCCTTTAGTTTTAATCCATCCCCCTTGTCCTGCCATTATATGCTTTTTTAAAAAGTTGAATCCCCTCCTGCTTATAAGCTCCCTTCAGGGACTGGCAGGCTGCAATGAGGTCCCCCCACAGCCTTCTCTTCTCCAGGCTGAACCAGCCCAGCTCCCTCAGCCTCTCTTTGTAGGGCAGCTGCTCCAGCCCTCTGAGCATCCTCGTGGCTCCTCTGACCCCTCTCCAACAGTCCCACATCTTTCTTGTATTGGGGGCCCCAGATCTGGACACAGGACTCCAGCTGGGGCCTCAGGAGGGCAGAGTAGATGCGGCTGTTTAAGACAGGGTGAGAATAGCCTCTCCTCCAGCAGCCTGGGAAATAGCTTAGTGGCACAAGGCAGAGTCACAAGGGGTTATCAGCAGGCAGACAAGCAAAAGCAGAACAAACCCAGCAAACTGGAACAAACAATGAAGAAACAGATCCATTGTTTAACTGTGCCAGCCATAGGCAGGGAATGCAGATTGGAAATCTCTCAAAGGACTGCAAGGCAGTCTGTGTGTGGTCAGGGAGGAAGGAGCTATCTAGGTGACACCAAGAGATCTGATCATGTTTATTGTTCTGCCTGAGGGAAGTTACCCTCCAGGTCCAAACCAAAAGGAAGCTAGGTGGCCTTGCATGGTAAATGGGAGTCAAACCAAGACAACCAGCTCAGCAGAGGAGCTCTGATGAGGTAGGCTTCTAGAGAGCACATTCAGGTTGATTATACATGGGGAAACTACCCATCATCAGCTGAAGAGATGAGTAATGCATTATTCTGCATGATGCTTTTCCTAGAAATAAGATGACTGCTTTTGAAGCAGACAAAACATTACTGTATCATTTGATTTGCTCCTGGGGAATACTAAAAGTGATGGATTGAGGCAAGGGAGATAATACAGGAGGAAAGGCAAGTGAAGGAGAGAGTCGTTACTAGATGTTGATCAGAAGTTTCCTATTTAACTAGAAGGGACTAAATGCAGCAAACCCAAAGTAGGGTGTGATATGGTTCAAATGAAGGGTAAATTCAGATAAACCACTCTAAGTGTTAATGTGGTTTCATGTGGGTAACTCTCCAATGTTAAGGTGGCTGATGCTCAAAAAAAGGCCGCATTTTTTCAGCTCCTTAGTAATACCAAGTCTGAGCAGGTGCAGTGTATTTGGTCTAAAACTTGCCAGCACTCATAAACTCTTTTTGTGAGTGGAAACATGAAGTTACTTAATTATACTGTGGCTACTCAGAGAACTTATACCCTGTCATGAGCTGGGCTTGTTCAGCCTGGAGAAGAGAAGGCTGTGGGGGGACCTCATTGCAGCCTGCCAGTCCCTGAAGGGAGCTTATAAGCAGGAGGGGGTTCAGCTTTTTAAAAGGGCAGATAATGGCAGGACAAGGGGGATGGATTAAAACTAAAGGCAGGAAGGGTTAGATTAGATATTAGGGGGAAGTTTTTCCAGAAAGAGTGGTGAGGGGCTGGAACAGGCTGCCCAGAGAAGTAGTGGATGCCCCGTCCCTGGGGGTGTTCAAGGCCAGGTTGGATGGGGCCCTGGGCAACCTTGTGTAGCTCCAGGCCTGAGGTTGGTGTCCCTGCCTGTGGCAGGGGGGTTGGAGCTCTATGATCCATGGGGTCCCTTCCAACCCAGACCATTCTATGATTCTATGTGTACCTCCCTACTCTCCAAAACTGGGCTTCAGTAAGTAAGTATGTGTGCTTATTGTCATAGATTTAACCAGTGGTAACACACTGCTCTCAAAAACTTCTCACTGCAATGACTTTCATGAATTGTTGCCAACTTAGGAAATTCTCTTCTCATCACTCTCAAGTTGAGGACCTGTAAGATGGGGACCAGGGAG